>NDXB01010380.1:129265-148048 GCA_002631895.1 Agapornis roseicollis
TACGTATGCTCAAAAAGGAAAAAAAAAAAAAAAAAACAACAACCCGACAGACTACCTGCTATTTGAGAGTAGATACTTACCACTTCTTCCAAGGCAGCACTTCTTCCAAAAGAACAGGTGAGGTGTGCAAGGCAGTTAACAAATGAAGAGAAAAGTTCATTTGGAATGGCAGTTAAAATATTGCGAGGAAACACAGTTATCAGGTTGCTGATAATACTGGAAATTCCCACTGCTTCAGAGTCTTCTATTTCAATTCTAAGGATAGAAATAGCCGTTAGGTTTTGCCACTAAGAAAAAGTCTAGAAGTTAATTGACTTTGTTGGTATATTTTCAATCACATTACTTAAGCCCGACCTACTTTAAACTACCTTCTCTTAATTTCAGTAATCCGACAGTAAGCACAAATTACATCCAGAAATAAGCAAGCCATACCAGTTCTCCACACAGATTTGCTATACACCAAACTAAAGATTAAAAGATGCCATCTAAATTTAGAGAGGAGGCATACATACCCATTGATAGTATTCAGTAATCCCTCAATGAAGTGTGCCAGGTAATCAACTTGTGAACCTTCATCGGGAAAGACTGGCCCATGCAAAGACGCCAGCTGTGCCAGACACTGTAATGAATCTTGGGCCATATCTGTATCTTCTCTGATTTTTCGATGTACCTTTCAGGAAGTGAGATAGTTAATAATACACAAAAATAGGGTGTTCTTACAACAGTCACATGGCTCTCAAGCCAAAAGAGCATACACCAAAAAAAGCTTACTAGAACTTCCATTCAGTCTGAAATGCAAGGGTTTTTACAGCTCTCTAAACCATAGTAAACATCAAAATCATGATTTGGCTCACAAAATTCTAGCCTCGAATTAACTCACTGAAACTAACATTTAGTTAAGTCTCACCTACATGTTGAAAATTGAACTGTCTACTGAATGTTACGTCTTAAAGAGAGAAACAGATGCCAGCCAGTCAGACATACTGCTCTTTCTAAAAACAGCAATAATGACAGTCATCTCTATTATGCTAACTATGCCTAGGCTACAGAGTCTTGCTAAAGTTAGTCAACAAGTTCAATCAAGATTATATAGATGCTTCTTTAGCAGAGGTAAACACTGAAGACAGGCAAAAATGAATGCATCACTTCCTTGGCAACAACCCTTACATTATACAAGGCCAACAATAATCTTCCTGCATATCTGCAAACTGTTATGTCATTACTTCTGCTGCTGACTCTTTCTAGATCAAATCTTAACTTTCCAGTAATCATATTCTCACGTACTTATTTTAATTGTCAATTATGGATTTAAAGTATTTTCTTAGGCTCATGCCTCCCATTTTTTCACATAAAATATACTGACTAAATAAACACAGGGTAGCTTTTCCTCCCAAAGTTAGTTAAATTATTTCAGCACTATTACACATAAAAGAACAGTTAAAACACTAACCATTTCTCTGTGGTGTTACAATTGCAACTTCACCCAACTCATAACTAGCTGGATTAGATGCATAATTAATCTCTGAAAGATCAAGGTGCAGGAGAAGCAAACCCTGCAACAGAAATACCCCTCCTAATATACATCCCACACTAGGCTGAGATTAGATGTGGAGGCTCTCTCTAATATGGCTGTCCTGCCAACTTTTGCAAGGTTATTAAATTTTCTCAGATCAGATACATGCGTATAAATTACTACCATTCACTCACATTATTTCAAATAGCAAACTAATACTACAAGCCTCAACCACTGCAAATCAGGAATCTAAACCCAAAACTGCCAGCATGCTGCCCTGCCCAGCATTTGTTCAAAAATAATCAAATACAGGCAAGTTTTGGTTACCAGCAAGTAAAATGGAAATATATTAAAACAATTCTGCATGTTACTCAAAGCGTTATTCTTAGCATAAGTAAGTAATTGTAAACCAACCCAAGAAAGAGATATCTAACTCTGACAAATTCATCCTATTAAACAAGGAAGGGTTAATATGTAACCCTAAAAGTTATTTGCATGTGGAGGTTCACAGCTGACACTAGCAACTGTCTGGATAGTCTAGACAGCTGTTCAGATTGAGTGTAGCTGCTAAGAGTTCTGCCAATGATTTTTTTCACCTTTTCAAAACTGCTGGAACAGATAAACTTGCAGTCTAACCCAAAAATCATGTAACTTATTGAACAATCCCATAAAGCAAGGACATGTATCCAAACACATATCAGACAATTCTCAAGGAGCACTGGAGAGTTACATTGACCTTGCCTAAAAACAACTTTATCCAAGTTTTGAGCACATTATTTCTCTGCTTTGCAAAAATTAAAATAGCCGGAGAATGCTCAATTCTGAGATTCTAAGAAATGTAACAAGATACAATATCATAGAAAATGAATTTATAAGCAAATACATGTTGCTGCTGCAGTAACCCATAGCTCAGCAGCAACTACAAACTTCTTCCAACAGTTGTAGAAAGCATACACTACTAATTTTACCAGGTTTAATATGGTGGTTTTTTTAAATTACAGAGACTAAGTATTACATTCCCCTTTCTCAACTCTTCCCCATCTTTCCTAACTTAATTTATCTTAACTTTTTTGGATTTACTTTGGGCTGAGGAAAGAGACGCAGCACTCTATGCTGAAACTGGCTAGAAAATTGCATATACATTACTTATTTTCAGCTGTTTCACTGAGAAAGTGCTTTAAGATCAGCAAACACATAACAATCATTTGATTTTTTTGAGAGCCATTACACTGTATCTGAAAGATACTCTATTACTGCTCATCATGCTTCTTATTTGACGAGTACATGTAAAGAAGTATCAAATGTGTAAAAATTTAGATCATTATACACCTTCTACTTTTGTTAATGATCATCAGTTTTAGACAATTTATAGGCAAAATACATATTCTGTAACCTAAGAAAAATACAGCACTTCTGTTTGCTTTCATAAGCAAGCTGAAGCTAACAGAATCAGTCCTACCTGTTGCAAAAGGAAGAGTCCAACAAAACTGTTTTAGAACAGGAAGGAGCTGCTTTCCCTGTGGTCTGCACTATGAAAGTTGAAGAAAGAAACTTACTGTAAAGAAAAGCTCCATAACTCTGCTGTCCAGGAGGGTCTCGCGCCAGGATTCTGTTGGCTTTAGCATCACATTTTGTGAGGATTCAAACATAGCTATATAATGTCTGCCCAGTTATCTGGTGTCAAGGTCAACAATAACATTCCTACTTGGCTTTAAAAAAATCCTAGATACAACAGGATCCATTCAGAAAGAATGTAATGGAAACAAACTTTAAGCCTCTTCACATACACAGCATAATTCATGCATGAGGCCAAGGAATAAAAGGTATTAACTATTGAAAAAAAGAATGCTCCAGGAATGTTAGATAACAGTTTGATCATAATTATGAGACATACCATGGTGATACGATCACTTTGATAACCAGGGTGTCTAATGTGACACAGTGAGAAGGGAAAAAAGCAACCGCAATTAACAGGTGTTAAAATTTATGCAAAATAGGAAATCATTTTCTAAAAAATTTTCCTGGCAGCTTTTAAAAATGCCTTACGAGAGCTAATTATAGCTCATTGAAATCTAGAGCCTATTTTTCTAAAAGCCAAATATGCATCACAGAATGCAGATAGGTTAGCCCTGCAGTAATCTACATTTTTTAATCACACTGTGAAGAATAAAAGCTTAAGACATCACAAGGATTGTCATACTAAGCACGTTTGTAAGAGACATGCATGAAAAACATGTACACCGTGAAGCCACAATTTTCCTTCACTCGTTTCAGTTCTTACCATGTGTTCGTGCATAACTTAATTTACAAAATTCTGCAAATGCAAATCAGCAAAAACATTTAAGCAAACAAGTTATATTCATTTTTTCAGTCTGATCATGCAAAACATGTTTATCAAAGTTTTTGAAGTGATTCCTTCTGTAACATCCCCAATCCGCTTTAACTCAGCAACTTACACCTTTTTTAAACCTTTAATTATCCTCTCTGATCTCTTTCTCACACAACCATCAGAAGAAGTAACAGCACACTCAGCTACATGCAATTTACTTATTGGTAATGAACCACATTAACTTTTGTACTCTAAGTCAAAAGGTATTATAAAAAATTATGTATCAAGATTTATTTATATGTCTAGAAGAAAATAAATCTCACATTAGGTATCATTCCAGAAAGCAGATGCCTTAACTTTTGATTTTTTTTTATATAAAACAAACATCTAGCTTAATAAGAATTGTTGCACAAAGCAAAACGCACAATTTTAGTTTATTTACATTTGCCTTCTGAATTCTGCCAAAACCCAAAATTCCTAGCAACAGTGTGCAAGAATCACAGTCCAAAAGCGTGACTTTCCATGGCATAGTACCAAGTGGACTTTCACTGGTGGTACATGTCCAGAACTGTTGCCAGCATGTTTTGACACATAAGAAGAATCAGGGATTTTCATATTACTGCAAAACACTTCACCATTTTCAAAGTTATCAGTGTGCATTGAACTATATCAATCACAGAATTGTCTATTTTGCTTCCATCTGAAATATAGATGTAATTTAAGTGATAGAAAATGCCTTAATTCTCCCAGATTAAAAAAAATGAAGGGATGAAATCCTCACATGAAAACATCCTTTTTCATTTGGAACATTTTAGAAAATACAGTATTTTAACTTTTTTTTTTTATTGACAAGAGTATCCTTTGCTGTAACTCTCCAATAAATGATTGGCTTAGTAATACATCAACATTAGAAGATGATATTAGATAAATTACCAATCTCTGGAAATCAGTTTGCTCTTTGCTAGGTTAAGTCTGCAGAGACCAGCTATATAACAATTTTCACGTGGAATGAAAGGGCTCCTTTGCTGTCACTATTTTAACAAGCCTCAGTATTTAGCAGCCCTATCCTGTTATTTTTAGTACCATTTCTCATGCTAATGGACTGATGACACATCTGACAATAGCAGATTTGTGGGCAAAATATCTGTTCACTGAATAATACAAATTATGCCTGCAGCTATCATGAAGATCTTACGCCCATTTACCATTATGTATTGGATGTATGCAAACATCAGCAAAGTTAGCTGTGGAGATGCTTGCTTCTGTGAAACACATCAACTTATTCTGTGCTATAGTTCAGCCTTATTAGCAGCAGTCCAGTTTTGCCAAACCTGAAGAAAACCAGCACTAAATTATGTAGTACATGGGTGTACATGGGCCAAACTCAGTTTTCAAAAATTAATCTACCCTTCAGTACATATAAAGAGACAAAAAGCACAGAACTAGCACAATACTTTTTTGTAACCACTCAAGCTATAACACAGACTTAGGATAAACATAGATCAGTCTCTACTATGACATCCTGAAGAGTTTTTTGGTTTTACTGGTTTTATTTTTATTCTTCTTTTTTTTTTTTAACAAAAAACGATTGTAAACCACTTGTGGCAACAAATACCATTTGTAACATTCCCAGTTCTACTGAAGAATGAGTGACATGAAAATCCAAGCTAGCTAACAACTACCAGAAGTACAGCAATATTTCACCCAGTTTACAAGTCTGAGGACACTGATTCTTACAAAGAAACTTCTGCTTGAATCAGAACAGATTATTCAATAACATGTACCAAGCTCTACTGAAAAGCATAAAAATGTAATTAGATGCCTGTATGTATAAGGCTGATATGCTCACTAATTAGTGCCTAGGGAAGAGCAGGAGAAAACCATACTGTTTGAGATGGATTTTATTTTCTCTTTGCCTGAATTTATGTACATAGACATGAGTTCTATGTTTGGCATTGTTTCATGAATTAGAGGAATAAGAGCAATCTCTTTAAAGCTCTAAATTTGTAATTTTGGAAAAAAAAGTTTTATATCCTTCCTGGAGAAATATATTTTAAAAAGAAAATCAAACATAAACAAAATTACAGTTTTCCTCACACTCTTTGCCTTTGTTAAAGGAAGGGGCTGATAGCTGAAGGTGAGTATCAAAACATTTTTTATCCTAAGGCAGCCATGAGGGATTATAACATTTCACTTCAGAACTTCCCACAAACTCCAGTACCTGAGAACAGATCCCAGTCTTTATTCCTAGAAGCATCAAGGCTTGTCCTTCCACAAAGCTGTAAATTAAGAACTCAAAAAAGCAAAGCTGAGATTTCCTCTGCCAGACCCTTATTCACAAGTGTCTACAGTTGCAAAGAACTACTCAGAAACAGAGGGAAAACTTCTGGAGTGCCAGGCCTGAATATCTTTCTTAATATTCATTTAATCACTTCACCTTTGTTGTTTGGAACATTTTCTGGAGAGCTTTGTGTCAGTCAGACTTACATTTTACAAATCAAAAACTGCATTAGAAAGGTAATTGCCTGGAAATCTGCCATCCAGTGTTATAACGTTAACATACTGATTTTCTTCAGATTTTTAAGATCTCCTCTGGTTTGCTAGCCAGTCAGCTGAACACATGGGATAAGTCTGGGAGCAACTGCCTAAACTGATGCAGAGGCTTGCTGCCCCCTATGGAGAAATGAATCTTTATATAGCTTAATGCACCCAGCAAATATATTCAGGATCCAGGAGAAGGAACGTATGCTTAAATATTTAATTATTAAACACAATTATTCTTAACTGTCATGAAAATGAAACAGCTACTTTGTGTTTGAGACACTGGACTCAGATTGCAGCAACAGGTGTAGGAAGTGCTGGAAGACCCAGCCTAATTTTAAAACTGGTCAATTCCGAAGCTGTGCATAGTGCAGCCATACTAGTACCAAGTCTCATGTTGCCCACCCAAGCGGATTCTGAAACTCCTGCTACATTTTACTGCTATGGTTATACAGCTGGTATTGTGAAGGATGATCACTTTAAGCCAAACTTACACTTAAAAGCACATATGCAAAGTGACTGCCATGCAGACGCAGCTCAAGAGTCACACTTTTCCACTATATACTCACTGCCATTTAGGAAGCTGATGACAAATCACTGCAAAACTGGAAATTTAAAACCACTGGGGCAAGAGAACGGAAGAGCAAAACACAGGTTATATATAAGCAAGAAGTTCTTTACTGTGAAGGTGGTGAGGAACTGGAATGGGTTTTCCAAGGAAGTTGTGAATGCTCCATCCCTGACAGTGTTCAGTGCCAGCCTGGATGGAGTCTTGGGTGACATGGTTTAGTGTGCGGTGTCCCTGTCCCTGGCAGGGGGGTTGGAACTAGATGATCTTAAGGTCCTTTCCAACCCTAACAATTCTATGTTTACATATATATAAACAATTCCCCTTTGTAAAGAGGGTCATTAATGGTCTGTTTTCTGATACTAATGCTTTCAAGATGCTCTCACACTGCCAACTGATTTCAGAATTCATTCAGGTAAACCCAAATGTTTAAACCCAAATGTTTAAAAGTCCAATATAAATACAAACATGTTTAGTGCCAATATGATCAAATTCAGGGGATGTGCCTATCTTGGTTTTGCCCAACTTTATCTTAAAAAGTTGCTAGAAATGATTGTCAAAAACCACACAGTACTCTAGAAATAATTTCTAAGCTTTAGGGATTTCAAAGTCAGGTCCTCTCTAACAGTAGGTAGGACCTACTACTTACCTAAGAGTGGTAAGTCTGATAAATGCAGCTCTCTTTTGCACTTTCTTAAATACAACTATTCAGTTGCACTGAATTTTTCTTTGTATCTTAAACAATAGCCAGGATGTTGCCTCAACTCTTCATCTTCCAGATAAGGACAGACTGCTGTAGTAAATTTAGAATAATCCCAGGCTGCTAACAAACACAAGACCTAAGCAAAGCAGCCCTGCTGCTGAGGGAAATCTGTGTTGTCATTCCTTGGTACAGGTTCAATCATTTCTGCAGCCATGCAACAAATCAAACTGGAGACCCCAATCTGCTGAAGTAAGTTTTCAGCTGGGTGGTTGCCTGCTCAGTATCATGCTCACTGGAGGTGTCAAAGCAGGATGCTGTTTCAAAGGCAATGCCAACTTGAATCATTCCTCAAAACAAGCTTCAAGTTTTCTTGAAGCATTTTATGTGTTTTTCATGCATTTACATTATGCATAACAGATGCTACCAATCTGGGTTGGACCAAGTTCACATCTTGAAAGTCTGAAGAGCTACATGGTTCACAGAATCTCCCAGAAAGCTGTCTCATTCTTGAGACACTTTTAAAAGAGAGATATGAAGAGCTTTGTTCCTTTAACTGTGTGGCCAAAGAACACACATACTTAAAAAAAGTGTTCAGATCATACAAAAGTTTCAGTTTATGCAATTGCCATCTCACCATTAATTTCAATGGAACAGCAATGATGCATGTTACTGGAGTGCATCCCATTAGCTTTATGTAACCTGTATTTTATGTCCAATACCCTATTATTACATTTGCTTGAAAACTTGACAGCTTGTCGCCAAGCCAGTAGAAGCATCAAATCCAATACAAGAAGCTCAAGTTCCTTTTCATTCATGTACTATAATCCGTATGTTAATGAATAAAGGATAAGTAATTCTATGACAGCTCCTAATGACAGGAGTAGACACCTTTCTGTAGATGGAAGACAGCTGGACAAAAACCTTATGTTCTGTTTAAGAATTTTTGCATTTGAGGACATTTATCCAAAGTCCATTAGAATATGGCTGCCAAGAACAGATAAATCCCCAAGTCAAGGAGAAATGAGAAACATCTCTGGAGGTAAAAGAATACGAATTATAATTACATCCTGACTCCACAGCACATGTACATCCATGCTAAGATGCATTAAAGTCCAGCAGCATCCAGCTCCTTAACTGGAGACTTCGGACATTTGCAGTGTATGAGAAGCAGGATCCTTGAAAGCACTCTTGCAAAGCAGAGGGCTGTAACTCTCAGTAGTGATCACCAGCACTTCCTTACTTTGTCAAACACTGATTTGAGAAAAGATGGAGTTAGAAGCAGTTCAACCCAAGTAAACAACATTTAACAGTGCTGTAACAGCCCTGAAAAAAGAAACCCTACAGAAGCCAACATGCCACAACAAACTACGATGTGTTCATAGTGCACTATAGGAATCCTATGTTCTTATCACTTCCAACAGTACTGCCAAAAACCTCTGAATTATCTGCAAACACCAGGTGAACCAATAGCTTGGGGTAGCAGATAAAAAAACCCCTGTGTGTTAGAAAAATGAAATGGGAGAAACTGCACATGGCTGAAAAAAAGTCTCCTAGTTCATCAGACCCTGCCTTTCCCATTGCAGGTGCTATAAGCCAAGACACTTGAAAAATACTGAATTCCAGCTTGAAAATAGGTAGGTCCCAGCCTCTCTTCTGTTGCTCCAATTAAGTGACTGTTCCAGAATGCATCTTTCATGCCAGCAATAGATAATACAGACTTACTACAACTCTTCTATTATTACTGGTGGCAGCACTGTCCAGATTTTAACAATGCTCATTGTAACAGCACAAGAACTCTTGAGAAGTGGTATGTTTTGATACAAACCTCACAACCTGGTGATTTAAATAATATGCCTCTTGGTAATGGTCACTATAGAGTTAATGCACATTTATGCTACTTTGTTTTTTTGAAGATACAAGAATCTTGCTAAAATTATATACAAATATTGCAGGTTACTATTATGCTGCAGGGAATACGGGAGTATTATCTTGACAGAGGAAATGGCTGCTAAAGGAAGAAAGATACAATCTGTGGATGCAATGGTTCATTTTACTTCATGCTTGGGGTACTAAATTTATGCCCAATGCTTCAGCAAATGTACTGTAAAGATTTGGAAAGAATACCAAGAGGATACTAACTGTTCAATCAACACAGCAGTTCTTATGAAATGTGTTATCTACTTAGAAACTGCAGCAAAGTTAAGTTTCACAAGCTATCATAGAATCATAGAACAGTCAGGACTGGAAAGGACCTTAAGATCATCTAGTTTTAACCTCCCTGCCATGGGCAGGGACACCTCACACTAAACCATGTCATCACTTTTATATCAGTCTTCTGAAGGAAGAGACATTTATGCCACAATACAATCAACATGGTGCTGTAAACCCCAGCAGTTCTTAAACCTTCATCAGCTAAGTTGTGCATTTCTCAAGGCTGATTAAAGTCATTCCAACTTCTCTGAAAACAGGTTGCTACACAGACAAGGGAGACCCAAACTACTGCTGTAATTCTTACAGCAAAATTAAATGTCCAGTGGTAGAAAACAAAGTTGGTATCAAGTGCAGTAGAAGTTATGAAAAGGTCTGAAATGGAGCCATGTAAGAGCAACTGTGACTCAGACTAGAAGCTCATCTGATCTCTAGAAGTTGCCAGAATGCATCTGACAGCTGTAGTACCTAAAGTAGACTATATAGCAGAAAAAACTGTTAACCTTAAGCAGCATTAGGGCCTGCACAGCTATTTCAATTAACATTTATTTACTAGCACCTATAGACTAAATCCCTTCATGTTATACAGAGGTATAAATGAAAGCTGGAACTCCCAAGGCTCTACATCTTACTTGTATACATCTAGCTTCACCACTTACTCTTGGCCTAGGATAAAGTGCTCATGAAGAACTAGAGCCTTCACTTTCAAACTGTAACAAGATCAGTATTTAGGACTCATCAGAGGTTTGCACAGAGCAAGACAAATTCAGAGGGAAGCATCACAGTGCAACACAAGAGCGTTTTCTTTCTATTTAAGATTACAGCTTAGGGAAACAAAGAAAGTGTTCACATATTATTTGAATTCTTACAAATCCCAAATTGTCTTCCAAAAACTTTTGTAAGATGCAATAATTTGACTCCATTCTTGGTCTTGTAGGCACATGAACTTCAATGATTGATAAGAGTGGGATATTTACTTTCAGTCCATGACACCTTCCATAAAGGCAATATAAATGATATCCAGCTTTACAGATGTGAGCCAAGGAACATCCAGTTTCAAATAAATGTCATTTTTTCTGCCTGCTGCATAATGAACAGAGGCAAAGACAACAGTAACACTCAGATATCATCTTTAACCATCCAACCAGGAAAGTAAACAAATTCTTTACCATAAATCTGAAGGCAACATCAAGATTCCTGCAGTATGCATAATTGACTAGCAATTTCAAAAGGTTTTAAGAAAAAAAGTTTATAAACAACATGAAAAATTTGGCTCTTGGAAAGCTTGCTGAGCGTCTTAGTTATTAAAAGAGGCACTGCAATGTTTTACTGCAAGTGCTGTCTTAGCCCTCTGTTACAGAATGAGACTATTTCTACAATATTTTTCTAGCCCATTTTTGGGGATGAATGTTTTTGTATTTTTTAAATTCTCCCCCTCATTAAGACTCTTTCTAATTCCTGTTTCATCCCTACCTTTCTCTGGACTTTCACAATCAGCACACATCACAAAGGTGTCAAAATGGAAGCAATTGCACCTGTGTAAAAATGAGATGCCACTTCTCCTCTTAACTAGCAAATACTTTTTCCTCATTTTGAAGTGAACCTACTACATGTTTTACTATATGACCATACTCTCGTACAGGGAGCCAGCAGAGCATGCACACTGTCGGATAATGGGGCATTTACCTGCCCCTTCCTCTTCTCTGAGAGAGAAGTAGGACAGATCAGATCTCCACATAAAAAAATCAACAGACCCTTCACCATTTGGCACCTTCACCAAGACTTCTTCACCATTTGGCTCTGCACTAAAGTACCATATTACACTTTTCCTCTCCCCTGCACTAACCAGATAAGCCATCAATCATAATTGGGGGCTGCTCTGCCAAACTGGCTTTGCCTTTTATATAAAATACTTTACAACTTTAATGAAGAGCAACAGCAGCTTCTGTATGTAAGCATTTACTAGCAAGCATGGCGGTTACCAAGAGCACTAATGAAGGAAAACATAAATCAAGGACAAAATAAAAGGCTTATAACTTTTACATTTTTCTCTCCTCACAAAGATTTTACCTATCAGCCAGTAGAAGTGACTTAAGTCAGCTGTAATAAAGGGCCTGACATTGAAAGGATATAATTTGGAGGAAGGAAGTTCCAGCTTAAGACCTGATTGGCTAGTGCAAGATAGCGCTGAAACACTGAAGACATCTGAGCATTGAGGTTTTCCCGTCTGCTGAATTCCTGAAGTACCTCTATTGTGAGCATGAAGATCTGCCGCAGGTCATCCTCCTATAGTCAGGATAAACACAGTATATTAACAGAGTCAGTCATTAATTCAGATGTTGATTAAAAAGAAATACTTTACTAAAAAGAGAAAAATTTTCTGGTTTTACCCTGTTGTTCATTAAAACACAGAAAAAAATTCTGAAGTTGTAAGTCAGATTCCCCCCCCCATACACATACTTTTGCCAAAATTACTAGATTGTGTTTGTAAAGAATAAGAAATAAAAACCTTCTCATAAATGCTAGTCATTAAAAGAAAAACTTAACAATATATTTTAACAGCTGGTGGAGGACAGGGTTGGTCTTTGGCATGAAAAAAGTTGGTAAGTTGTTCCACAGTCAGTTTAAAGCAATGCCTTCACAAAAACATTTCTGCCTGGCCAAACAATACATCTGAGACAACCAGACTACACCATCTGCAATAATATTTTTAAATACATAGCTCTCCTTGGCTTTAAACCAAAGCTATATTTAAGACTATCATTGTTCCAGAGAGTATTCGTTTTGTTTGCAATTGGTAGCCAAGGAATTAGAGTCCAACCACATAAAGATCTGTAGCTCTACCATTAATAAAATGGGAAAAAAGAGATTGCACTTTTTTTTATACAAGTTTTTTTAAAAATACATTATCAACTTTCCTGCAGTAGCCAACACCTGCATTTATAATATATTTGTCTATTAAATGCTGTTAGGCACATACTGTATCTGAATACACCTGGCACAAGAAAATACTTCTGCTTCCAACTGTTAAATTTTAGAAAGATAGGTAGCATATATTATACAGAATTAGTTTACCTGAAATATACGTTTACAGTTACCATGGAACTCCATGCTTAGTCCAATGTTGCTGGTTTTACTTGAACTTGAGAATTCGCTCAACAATGCCGTTAAAATGGAACAGGCCAAAGTTTGCTATAAAAAAGGGGGAGTAACATAATTAAAATATGTCCAATAACGTAATTCCACCTACACTGTCCTTGAATTTTTTAATTAGCATTTTTCTATAACTAGTACTTCAGTTTCTTTTAACACAAACTAGAGTAAGTCGAACTTTCAGAACTATAGATCCTTGGCTGAACCACCTCTGGAATCAACAAGGCTCCATCTTTACAGAAGAAATTCCAGTGCTTGAGCAATACAAAAGCTAGCACCTGTGAGATCATCACTGAAAAAAAATGGAAACAAACTTATTGCAATACATGTCCCAGCCTTGCTGTTCACCTCTCCCTGTGCACAGGGCTTTACAGGTTTCAAGGAAGATTCAGTTTCCACTTATTTCTATTTATTGCATACTTTAGGCCACTCTGAAGTTCGGTTTAGCCCTTCTTTGCATTTGCTACACTTACCATGTTGGTATTTAATCATGATTAAAAGTATACCACCAAAAGTGACAAAAGCTAGTAAAAAATAACACCTACAATACACCATTGACTGCATCTTTTCCCTCTCCCCCGCAAAGAAAAAGGACAGGAATATGCAGAAAGCTTTGATGCATGAAAATTTCTGGATACCTCCTTCCAAAGCACAACATTTAAAGGTAATTTCTGAGGCTTGTGAAGCTACTCTGCAAAAACAACATGTCTGAAGCAATATAAAAATTGGTGAGAAAAAGACACATTAATTTTAGAGACAGATCCATGAATACTGAAGATTTAAGTATCTTTTTCATTCTCAAAATTATGGTAAGGTAAATCAAATGCTTATCCTAAAATACAACTTAAAAGCTAACTTTCCTTTATGAAACACACTGCTCCAGCCTTCGTTGCTGCTTTCTGAAATTAAAGAAAGCTTTCTTTCCTGATGCAAAAGTCCAGTAACCATCATCACCAGTTTGAATATATTCTCTTTAACTGATCATAACACACAAAGGGGAGAAAATACTGTACAGTGAAGATGCAAGTACTACTTTTGAAGTGCGCTATACACTACTGTTATAATCACTACAGAAACTGTATACTGATGATATGAAAATATATCTTGTTAAAGACTTGTTCTTAACAAAAACCCTCAAAATTACTGGCTATCTTCCCAGACTGTTTGGAGCCAAGGTACCAGGGATGGACAGAGGGATAGGAATTGTTAAAGGGTCATGCATGCCAGCAAGTGTCCAGGGGTTAAACAGAAATATGCACACTACCTCTGAACACCCGAAAGATTAAAGTGGAGATGATACTATTTATGCAAGCTCATACAACAGCTGAGACCAGTGCCATCCACCCACCAACTGCAACATCTTTGTTCAGAAATGCCTCTGAAGTCAGTACCTTGACCCCCCAGACAACTAGTTATCTTAGCCAGTATACACTAAATTAACATTCTTACTTGCTAAATAAATCCCAGACAGATCAAACATAGCGGCTTCATGATAATACATGATTTTCCCTTCTACTGTATAATAAAGGCTGTGCAGTGGACTAGCATATTGCTCCTCAGTTGCTAAATCCACACTTTCCCATTTTAAAGAAGTAACTGTTTATTTCGACTATTTCTCATCTGCAGTCACTACTGTCACATATCACATGATAAAAGCAACATTTTGCCAGTGAAAAACAGCATCACACTTTATTCAAGTAAAAAGTGCAATTTTGTCAGTTCTATACTGGACTTAGAAAGGTTTCTCATTAGCTCAAACATTTCAGTATTTTATTTCCAAATTTCTGTGCAAGCTATTTACACAATAAATATTTTTTATTTAGAGAAAATCCATTTGATACAGTATAAAAAAAATTAGTGCAGTCTAACGCTGAGGTTTTAATCCAACAGTAAAAGTTCCATATGAAAAGAATTAATCTGGATTAAAATAACTCCAAACTAAACCTCCTCCCTCCACCCCCCACCCTGTCTCCCCATGTTTGGCTCTAGAACAGTGCTTTAGATAAGAATACATGTTTTTGAAGGAATCATGCAAAGCTGCCAGAGAACACTGCCCAGTTTCAGTATCTGCCAGGAGACACAGAAATCCAACAAGACTGTCTAAATACTTTTAAATGCAGGCTTTTATTTGGTGCATGAATTACTGACATTGATACTTTTCAGCTCAGAGAAGGCATGACTTACAGACATCATTAGTTCCAATTACAAATCTGTACAGTTTGATGCTCTATGACATACCATAATTACCATGTGGTATTAATGACTACAATAGTAAAACAGGCTGACTAAAGCTAAGCTGCTTCTGATTTATCATGCGGAGATCTTTGCACCAAACCACCATGAAGGACAAGCAGAGCACTGATGCAGACCACCCATCACTTGCAGTTGGCTGCCAGTCATTGGAAAATAAATCATAAGTTCAAGTGACAGGTAAGGAGCAACAGGGGAAAAAAAGTTTGTTCCCACTGTGATTACAAATAGTTAACATTAGCTGAAATAATAGATGCTTTTCTCTTTCCAATTTCTCCAGTGGGTTTATATGGCATATAATAATTTATCCCTTTCTGTTTGGACAGTAAAGTGCATTCCAGGTTTTGTTTGTGTGCTTCTCTCCTGATTTCAAGGAGAAATTTAAAAAGAATAAATTTTATGATTGATGGTAAGGAAATGTCTTCAAAGATGTAAACAGCAATAGATACAGCTAGGCTAATTGAATCCAAGAATCTGATATACCAGCTTGAGCAGTGACCTGTCTCCCTGATTTCAGTAGGAGGCATTTCATGTAGTTCTGACACCAGTACCTTCTTTGAGCATGAAAAGAGAAGCATAAAATTACTACATTTGTTACTCTCTCCAGCACTCTAGCTCACAGTGAACACCAGGGAACACTTCACCCCTCTGCTCTCTCTCTCCCACTGGATTCCCAGCATCCCACCACCTTTTTCACCTTGGTATTTTAATACCTGGGGTGCAAATCCTGCCCCATTCCCTCACCATCCCAAGGGTGCTGTACTCATTGCAGGCACATCCACTTCTGTCACTATCTGCATCTGCTCTTGCCCCTTGAAACCACATGGAATTGTAAGTACTCCTGTATATCCAGGTCACCAGAGCAAGAGAAGATCAAGGATTAGATATTGGCCAGTAACTTAAAATTTACTGCAGCAGGCTGAGAGGATATTGCTTGAGATTTATTTCCAAGAAGGTAGGTGCAAACCCCCAGGAGTTGAGCTTACAGACAAGAGCAGAGGAACACATCAACACCTGTAACCTGTCACTGCAATGTCAAGCATTTGAAGAGAGCTGCGTACAAAACCACCACTGCTTTCTTAAACTGCCGTAAGACATACTGAACTCTTCCAAACACACAGTAATACTTCAGAAACTCTGGTATAAAGCTAAAGTAAACTTAACTAAAAGTAAAATTTTACATTATGAAAAGTAATTTTGTTGAAGTTTAACTACTAATATTTTGAAATTCATTTTTTTAATGCACATTTGTTTGGTATGAAGACACTAAGTACCTCAACATAAATGCAAGCTACTGGGAAGACTTCCAAAATCTGAAACACAACATAAGTTCAGATAAACCAACACAGTTGTGGTACATGAAATTAAATTTCTTCCTTACACATAATAAAATTAAATTAACGTAATACATGTAAAGTTCTAGATTGGAAGGTTTTTTGGATTTTGAGTTGTTGGGTTGTTTTTTTTTAAGTTAGAAGAGATTAAGAATCCAATTTAGTAATACCATACAGTAATAAGTAGAAAATGCACATGACTCTGGGCATCATATTAAAAGTCAGATCTGAATGTCTATTGCACAGTAATGCCATTAACTCCATACCAGTAAGAGTACACCTCTGAACCTAGTTTGACTCACTCGCTAGCAATTTCGCTAGTTCTGCCACAAGTACATACCCAAACAATAACCCCATCTAACAAAATAAAATACTTCTCTTGTTGAGAGCGGGCTGCCTCTGAGAATAGCTTGGCACTCACCCCACTTAGCTTTATTACCAGGAATAAACTTTATGAAAGATCGCTATACATAAAATAGACTCTCAGCTGCTCAAACAGAAGATCAATGGGACTTGTGATAAGAGATTAACTTGGCAATCAGACACCCAGTAGTAACATCGTTTTAGTGGTTTTCTTTTTGAATTACTTTAGTAAAACAGAGACACTACAGAAAGTCCATGCACCATTTTAACAGTAAAAAACATTTATATATCATTAATGAAATTCAAATGCAACTAAATGTAGCTTATTCCTCCAAATGGAATGTACCCTATAACAAAAGTCAAAGCCATAATGTTTGAAGGGATTTCACACTTGTGCCTGGACTGCCCATGGAATAAGCGAACAGTTTCATTTGTGAGTAGTTAGGTTACAAAGCATCTGAAAGGAAGAAGAGTTCAAATACAGCTTAGGAAAAAATGGACATGTGGTACACCAGCTCTGAGGCAGAAAAGCCAACAGACAAAGCAGAACCAACTACCACGCTGAAAATGTTTCCTCTGTTCTGGAAGTCAGAGCAGAGATACAGCAAGATTTGGTTAATTCATTTGTTTTACTACAAAGCCTAGATTATCATGCAACACACTCCCACCTTCTGCAAGTGTCTATCTACAGAAAAATGAGAAAGTATATTTAAAAGAATAAGTCTCACCTGAACAGAGCAAATCATAACATCTACTCTGTTACATTAAAATATGCATTTAGAGGACTTTTTATCTCCATTCATATAATGTAAATTCTATAACTGAAATAAAAGGGAAGCCGCAAGAAACATTTAATGGTATCCCTAAACAAGCTAATTTTAAGTTGCACAAGAGTCGGAAGAATCAAAGAGTAAATCTACCAGAGGCAGACTCTGCTGTGCTGCGCTTAGGTGATGAAATTGTAATGAGAATGTATCAAAAGCAAATTTACAAAATAAATTGTCTAAAGCAAGGCTTCCTTTATAAAGGCAGTAATATACTTCTTCCCTAACTTCCTTGAATAAGCACAGCTGCATTTGCTAACATTTTCAGAGTATCTAAATCCCCAGAATGTAAGCAGCAACTCCAAATGGAAAGGTTAACAGGATGGCCACAGGGCCAAAAAAAATAGCATTATGTACAAAGAGAAACCCAGGAGCTGAAGCAGTAGTTTCCAACCAAAGAAAACCTGAGTATATTCTGAAGAAATATAAGCAAGGACCAGGAAGAACCCACAGGATTTTTATCTGTTTGATCCTTCCCAAATGAGCCAACTGATGGAAAAAAGCTATAGAGCAGGGACAGGATGATAGGAATAGGACCCACAGCTGCAGTTTTGTGCTGTCAGCAGTTACGGGACTGGCTAGACAGCGCACCCCTTTCTTCCCATTCTTCCTCTGCCACAGCGCAGAGAGATGGCTGGCACGAGGTTAACACACCAAGCTTAGAACAGCACAACGTGTGAGATCCTGCTTCCCTTCCTTGGGGGGAACCAGGCAAACCAAGACAGGGAAATCCCCAAGGTTAAGCTGAGACGGGAAAAAAAATAAAAAAATTAATCAATTCCTCAGTGACTCCCTGGGGGCCACAGGAAGATCTTGTGATCTTGTGGCATGTGAAGCACGCAGGCTTTGGCCAAAGACAGAAGGGAAGTAGCAGCCTCTACTAATAACGGAAAGAGGTCCAGGCAGAGTTTGCTGGAGCATAGGGTGTAAAACATGCTTTTCTTTGATTCTCTGGGGACAGGTGAGGTTGTGAAGCAGAAATCGGGGGGGGGGGGGG
>NDXB01010380.1:150891-161101 GCA_002631895.1 Agapornis roseicollis
CCCCCCCCCCCGGTCTCCTGGGTTTTTTTCATTTTCAATAGTTCATCCATCAGTCTTGCTCCCATGTCAGTTTGCGACAGCATTATTCAACATACCTTCAAGTTCCACCCTCAAAGTACATCCATTTCTAAAGGTATTCTAAACTAATACTTGAGAAGTCAAGGTATTAAGCACATCAAATCCTGCAAAAGGACACATGCAAAAGTACCACCTACATTCTCTGCTGTCATTACACCAGCCTGTCTGACTTGACCATAACAAGATGTTACTGGAAAATCCTGAAAATTTCATGAAGCAGGAGTGCCAAACACACACAAAACTAGTATAGAGGTCTGACAGGAACTGGGTGGAGGGTTGCAGGGAATGGAAAAGATTAAGTAGCTATTTTATTCTTATAAGGGCCAAAAAGCTTCAGACAGTAGAGAGCAGAAAGCAAACGGGAAGCAGGTGAGAGACTACTTTGCTTTTTTAAAAAGGACTTTCTCTCAATTATAAACTCCTGTAGAAAGTCATTATCAACATCTAAGAGCCATGTTTGAGAGCTTTAAATACTTTCAAATATGAAGTGATCTGCTGCTGACTCCATATGTTACATCACATCTGCCAAGCCCTCAGGTAGGAGGACACAAATGGGTAGGCAGTAGGTCAGAGGGCACATGGAGCAGAAGCCTGGGAAGGATACAGAAAGCAACCAAGAGATTTGACAGAGAATCAGCAGTCACAGGTACGACAGACTTCTGAAATTTGGGTGTACAAGGCTGGAGGGAAGAGTGGACATCACATCACAGGGAAGATGTGTTAAGAAACTGGAAGGAGTCAGGAAGGCACAGAGGGCTGGAAAACATCTGCTGATCTCTCCCAAAACCCATACCCTAGCCTCCTCCCTGATGTAGATGAAAGCCTGTTTCTATAAATAACTAATGCAAACATGCCTCCAGTGAAGTGCAGAAACACCTGTGACATGTACATGGCACTGTCCTGGTGGTGCATCTTGGATCTTGAAAGCAGTACCACTCCCTTAGCTTCATACCATACCCTGAAGTACCCTTAGCTGAGATTTCACACAGCAGCAAGGCAGCCACCACACCATGGCTCCATCTATTCTGATGGGCATGGCTGTACAGGGATGCAAATACAAAACACACCCACCCATATTTGAAAAGGTAAGTGGATATTTCATTGAACTGCTTATTTTATACAACCTTTCAAAGTTGTTATATGTTTGTATCAAAGGCATGCCCTGAACCCCTTAGTGCTCAGTTGTTGCATACACTGTGTTAACACAATTATATTACCACTTATTATTGCATACACCAAGACCTGTGTCACATGAAGCTGTGCAAGTACCAGTTTCTCTCACATTAAAGTCTCAGAAGATTACAAGAAAATTTTTATTAATAATAACTATTTGATAATTTAAAAACCTCATACATACATGGGAGTATGTGTTTATAGTCTGCCTGCCAAAGCCTAACAAACATACTCTGTGCCCTAGGGAAAAGACGATTAAGCAGCAACATGTCATTTTTTGCTACTGAGACATATTAGCATACTAGAGTAGAAAACATCTTCCTATACTCAAGACATTTTAAATACCATTCTTCAAGCTTGAGCACAAATACTTTGAAAAAACTATGGAGAAATTAATACTTGTGAAGAAAGGAGGTAGATAAAAGGCAATTAAAAACTGAGTCTAACTCGGTCTCTGTATGGTAGCAGTGAGTGGAACTTGGAGAGTGAAATACTATCCCTTCACCAGCCAGAGCTCCCTCTGCAACGCGCCCTGTCCTGCAGTAAGGCTGGGATGATACACTTAAATCAGGCAGTCTTAGCTTGATGTATGCTGCTCAGTGTAATGTGTCTGTGTATTACTGCATGGACAGAATACAACTGTTGAAGTTGGGCTATGCAAGAGTTAGTTCAAAGAGGACTTCTCTGTCAACATCCAGGTTTGTATCTACTCCACTTTTGTATCTTCATGGAAAGATCATATAAACTGGCATGCATAAAAATTGAAAACCTTAGCTTTAAACTGCATTTTAACAAGGCTATATATCCTGGAAAAAAAAAAAAACAAAACATTAACTCAGCATTGTTCTAAACAGATACTCATTTCTATCCAAGTTACACACAACCAAAAGGCTAAAATGTTCACCTTAAGCTAAATAACTGTGAAATTAAAGTTTACAAGTGTAACTGCAATTGCCATACCACAGAGGGGTATCTCTTGTGCTCAAGAGGTGACAGGCTATTTTTAGGACCATGACATGAGCTGCATTACTGCTGGTACACTTTGATGGAATTTTCAGAGTTAAACATTTGTCACTCAAATCTTGTACAACTGCTGCTCTAAACACTCAACAGTATGATGGCCTGGTTCCCTCTTTTTTTTTTTTTTTTGTTTGAGAAAAGCTTCAGTTAAAGTATCAGCATGGAATCTACACACACTTCAATTTTCGTTTGGTAGGAGAAAAATCACCTCTCTTTAATCTCTAGTTACATGCCTCTATTATGACCTATTCTAAACTTATCTCCTGGCATAGCAAACGGAATTTCACTAAATGCATAGATAGATATTGGACACCTTGTTTCCACTTTGAGCTCAGTATGGAAGTTAACACTTAGCCCTAGAAGTATGACATTAAATCAAGAGTAAGTTTTGTATTTCCATTCCGCATTTTAGTTCCTCACGCCCCTTTCCCTCCACCAACCCATCACCCTGACACCAGCAGAGGCCAATGCCTCTTGCTCATAGCCTGTTCCAACAGCTGAGCTACAGGAGGGTGCAGTACTACACAGAAGGAAAGGGAACAGTGTGTGAAAAGCTGTTAGCTAACAGCAAATCCATTCTAGATCACACTGTCTGATTTATTAAGAAAACCCAGAGAAACCACTTAAAGCAGCTACTCAAAGAAACCTATTCCCTAAGAAAATACGGTGTAATTGTGTACTAAAAAGCTACACATACTACTCCTAGTCCCAAAACATTCTTACTCAAAAATCTCCAACTTGGTAAATGATTGCTTGAATAGCTATCAACTTCACTACTAATTTTAATTCTTAGGTAAGAGAAGCATACAGGACTTTACCATCACTAAGTATGTAACTTATGCTGCTGATACAGACTGCTTAAATTTTTGGGGAAAAAACAACAACCAAAAAAACCACTAACAAAACAAAAAAAGAAAAAACAAACAAAAAACCAACCAACCAAACAAAACAAACAAAAAAAAACCTAAACCAAAATACTTACCACAGTGGGGTTCCCACTGCTGATCAACTGGCTGACTTCATGGAAAATGCTTTTGCAGTCGATTGATTTGTCTAATGATCCCCGTTTCACTATCACCGCTACTGCTAATAGAATCTGCTCCCGAACATACTTTTGAAGGCTGTAAACACATTACAAAAATATATTTGTAAATAATTCTGAATATAAGTGCTCAATTACATTTTCAACACAGTTCTTTTTCAAACATTTTGCCTGAATTGGTAAGCGAAAACTGATATCCCTACAGAAGTCAACCAAGTGTTAAGAATGGAAGAAAAATTATTGTTGAAATGGTCTTCCACCACTTCCCTGGGAAACCAAAGACAACCTTGGGAAACCCAGACTTTATGCAAATCCTGTGTGTTCAGAGGTATATTTTCTATACTTACTTAGGCCTTTGTAAGACGTACGTTAGAAGGAATGTTCGCAGTGACTCAATGCTAGTTTTTTCTAAGAGAATCCATTCTCTTACAACTGCTTCCATTATTGCTGTAGCTGCTTGAAAAAGGACATAGTCCACTTTACTAGTTTCTGTGGAGAAAAACAAAGGCAACTTGGGTATCAGAGAACTGGTATTTAGCTGTATGTATTTCCAGCAAAAAAATTAATGGCATTTACTGTTCTTTATTATTAAATGGACTTTTGTTGCTAAGAGAAGAAATAATTTACAACTCAAAAGGGGAGAAAATAATCAATCCAATTATCAAATGGTCCAGTGACTCACGAAGAAAAGTTGTCTGCACAAGGAGACTAGGCCAAAGATCACAAATAAGAATGCTAAACCAACCATGGAACAAACCAAAAATTATGATGGATTTAGTCCTGATACATTAAAATAGGATTGATTTGATATGCATGCCAGAAGACACCTCTATCATTTGCATGCGTGCCTTTGGAACAATAAAACTACATGTATTTTACAGATGATAATGAGAAACACACCCAAAGAAAACATTTACGTTTTACAATCACAGCAAAAGTTTTACAGACTGGTGCGTTTAAGGTTTACTACATCATGCTCAAGCTCCCATATTTATCTTCAGGCAATGAAAATACAACTCCCAACCACAGTGTAGGAATCATTAGTCTTTCTTATCTGAATATCTGATTAATTTGCATATAGATGCACTACAGAAAATAGAAAAACATGCTACATAAGAAGGCGACACTCTGTAGAAAAACTTAAAAAGAATATTCAGAAAGGATGCACCCACCAGATGCCAAAAGCATAAAATATGAAATGGTGAAACAAAATTCCTGAACAAGAAGTGGAGTTTGAGCTATGATGGGCAATGTGCCAGGGCTAAAACTGGTTTTGTTTCAGAAAACCTCAGTCATGAGATGATGGGCTTTAAATGACTCCAAAGCAAACTTTCTTTCCCCAGTTATATACACACAGGTTTGTAATACACATATCCTTTATATAAAGTTCTATACCCAAAACAGCAGCAAATTTGCTAAAATGTTTTTAAGTAACTTGATCAGGCTCCAAATCTAAACCCTACACATGTAAACATCCTTAAATCAAAATAAACCACTTTTAAATCTACTCAGCTTAATTTGGAAAACTAAGTAACTACTTAATTAAGATTAATGCATATGTCCAACACATACAAACTGAGCCAAATTATTCCTGGATAGTAATTTTAATTCTGGCATTTGTTAACTTCTGGCTTTTCAAACTAGACAAAGCTGCCACAAACGGAGAATGCTATTAAAAAAGAAGAGGATGAAATTTCTTGTTCAAGAACCAATCATTACCAACTGCAATCATTAACAGTGCAGGCCTCCAGCACCCAGTATAAGCTCATAATTAGTCAAGAGTGCCATTATCCTCTACATGAAGTTACTAAAGAAAGGCAGGACAAGTTTTTCCAGTACATTTAACAGCTACAAACTTAAAACAAAAGGAACGTAGAGCCTCATGCTTCCTGGGTTTGACTCCAGGTTTTTAAAGAAACTGTGTAGTTGTGGCTGTTCCCCTTTTCCTTACGCTCATCCTCACCACTGCTCTCCCTATATTGCTCATACACTCCTCTCTCCACAAACACCACCAACATCCTTGTTATCTCTCTCTACCTACATTCTAATTCTTGTCTTCACCTTTTTTGTTTTCTTCTATTTCTTTATAAAGCCATCTGGTTCCTGCCCACCCTTACCTCCACACAGCCCATCAGCACACTTCAACTCTGTTATTCTTAGCACAAGCAACTTGCTTCCCTTCCCTGGTTCCTAATTTCATAATCCCTGCCTCTCCCTTCTCAACTCCCAAGTCTTAACTTTTTGTCCAGACTGTACAGACACTCAAGAAGCACAGAGTTTTGCAAACAGTCTCTCGGTTCCAGTGTCACAACTGCCTGCACTGCCAGGAAAATCTTGTCCCATGCAGAAGTACACTGTTTTCTCAATGGTGGTAGCATATGAACAGTTTAAGGATGTAGTATTTCTAGACATCCAAAAGGTGTTATAAACAGGATTCCTCCAACCAGCCACATTTCAGAAATAAAACTGCCTGCAATGTAGCATTCATTATTAATGCTACATCAAATTCCCTCTTTTGAGACAATGATGTGGTGATTTAACGAACTTTCATTATTTCTGATTAGTGACAGATCACTTATGACAGATCAACATGGTCTGCAAACAAAGTTACTCAGTATGCTCTTTTGCCCACCTAAAAATCTCCAAAAATTAATGTGGAAATAAAAAGCATTGATTTTGCTGACCCATAGAGCAAAAACTGTGATTCCAGACTTCAAGACCAAATGAAGTAGTGCTATAATATATTAAAACCAGAAGAAACTAATCTGTAGAAGAAAATTTGGTTGGGAATTGGGTGCAGGAAAGGAAGCATACCCTGCTCTATATATCACAGTGTAATCTTACAATACAGTAGTAGGCGTGCGATACCGACATCCTAATATTTATGAACTGTATGTCTCTAATCCCTTAAACTTAGAAATAACCATTTAAAAAAAAAAAAAAGTAGGGTGAATTAAGTATGAAAATATTCATACTTTAAACATAACTCTAATATTTCTGTGATCATTCTGGGGAATTTTGGGGAAAAAAAATAAAAAAAATAAAAGAAGCTGCATTTTGTCTTTTTGGTGTGTCTTCTTTTCCACAAACTTCCAGATTTTTCTTGCCAGCTTTTACTGAAACTTCTCCTTTGCTCCCCCCCCCAACACTCATATACAGTGGTACTGATTAAGAATCTTGGATGCTTACTGCTCCTGCAATTTCCAGATTATTTAACTGCCAAAGTCTAATAAGTCTCTATAATACCTATAAAAATGTTTATTTTAAGTCTTGTAACACAGCCACACTTACAGCATTTCCATTAAACCCCATGAAATTTCTGGTAAAAGATGATACCTACCTATCTCTCTCTCTTCTCCACAGGTATAATTCCACAGAACTTCAAACCAATACTCTATTGCTTCTACCAGGTGACAAGCTTTCCTAAACTGCCACCATGGAAAATTTCAGCACCAGTGCAAAATCTGGTGTGTAAAATTGCATTGTTGGTTGATTTACAGGAAGCTTCAAGCCAAGCAATCACACTACAGGCAGTCCTGTAAATTCCACAGTTTAGACGGTATTACAATAATCAAGTTACAGAGGAAACCTGAACTTATGAAATCAGTTTAGGAACTTAGCTACACACGTTATAGCTTTAAAGCTGCCAGAAACAAAACAAGAAAGGGCAGCAACAGGCTTCACCCTCTGTCAAAAGTACCCCTCATCAAAATCAAAACTGATGCTCATCTTTGTAGCCACAGAACAGCAGTAAAATTCCAGTTATAAAAACAGGTACATGCTCAACTTCATGATGAAAACTTACCCAAAATGTGTTTGCAAACAGCAAATGGTGATTTCGATTTTCTAAATGATAAGAATATGTGCTCAGCATGTTGGCGTTGCTCATTATTGACCATGGAAGGTGGTGCCTGAGAGAAAAAAGAGGAAAAAAAAAAAGTTATTTAAGCACTAAAACCCGATTCCAATTGTAAATATACGAGCAATTTCATGAACTTAAAAATATCTGCCTCCTAGTAAAATCATCTGCTCTCTCTCTCGGTCATGGCCTCTTATTACCACTGTGTACTTATATCATGCACATAAGTGTCAATATTGAGACAAGGCAGAGAGTGAATAATTCTAAGTATTGTGCTCCTAATAACACTTCTGGAGACAGATAAAAAGACCTAAATTCAATCCAAACCTTTTTCTACTCAAACCAAAAATCTCCTTGTACACCACTAAATGCTGCTACACACTCCCACAGTTGTGGAAATAAAGTACTGTTTTTTCTGCTGTTCCAGATTTGTTTTAAAATACTGAACTGTAGAATAAATTTAAGGGATTAAGAAAAAATTAAGTCTTGACTACGTAAATGACAGTAAATAACTACGAGTATGTTCTAAAATAAAGTATTGGCAGTAACATGCTACCCTCTAGTGTTTAACATTAAAGTTGACATCCTAAAGACAGCTAGGAATCCAGCTGAATGCGGGTCAGCCAGGGCTACAGTGGCTCCCCAGGTGCTTATGCTCATCCTTTTATATACCCATTCCCTTGCACCATGAGCACCTTGGCTGCTCAGTTAACATCTGCTGCTCCACTACTGCTGAAAGCCAGCTCCATGATTGTTTCTACCTTAAAATCAACTCACCGGTAGCATAAAACCATGCAGCAACGTGGATCATTGTGAGGTGGGATATTGCCTACAGAGCTCTGCCTGCACTATAGCCTCGCTTCATTGGACAATCCCAATATTCCCTCTGCTGCCCAAGGTACAAACCCTGCAGAAAACATCAGCTACTCACAACACCACATTGCTCTCCACTTTTGCTGCTAATATCCTCTAATTCCTGCTATTTGGGATTTATCTGAGCAAGCACACAGCACAAAATATTCTTATAATGGACTGATACCACAAGGCAGCATAAGCCAAGCTGGTGTGCCTTTGAGAAAGGAACATGTGAACATAGACTCGTTGCATACAAGCTGTAGAACCAGACCAAGGAGAGAGCATAGGTTACTGAACTTCAGGTGAACTCCAAACTCCAAATTCCAGTCCTTGATCTATACCCACTGCTTTGAGGATAAAAGCACAAAGACCTCTGCAAAAAGATCAAGAGTTTTGTAAATAAAACATATCAAATCTGATTCTCTCATCTGTGATAAAACACAAGATGACAGAAGATTTAAATATAAACACATAACACCACAGATTAAAAGTCAATAATTTGAGTAAATGAAGCAAGGGAAAGCAGGCTGCTGATTCCTGCGTCAAGAAGGTCCTATTGAACAGGTCCTCCTTACACAGCAAACTTCTGACACTCAGAACTTTTCCTGTGTAGATATGATGAATTCCTGTGAGGGGAGCAAAATAAGTAGCACAGGAGAGTATCTACAAAGAGACCCAGAATAAATGCTCTGTCCCTTCACGAATCTGCTCTGCTTTACAGTTAGTCTGGGGGCAGAACTCCCCAGGACAACTCTTACCAGCTCTGTGGGCAACATCACAGTGTTTGCCAGTACACCCCTGTGGGCAGGCAGCAGCTTGTGTTGGTTGTGCACATACACAGACAGCAGCATGCTTTCAGCTCATGCCTGTCTTTGCGTGCTGGGAGCAGTATCTCAAGAGCTAAGTCAGCAGGCTGCAGGCAGATGCATGCACAGAAAAGCTTTTAGATATTTGGGGCATTATGCACTGCTGAACAGCTGAGACAGAAGTAAGCTCCACAGCAGCACCTGAGTCCTTCCAGGACCCTGAGGTTCACTGAACTCCAACCCAGTGCAGAAACCCAAACTTTAGTAACTTTTAAAGCAAATGTAAACTTGTGAAGAAGCAGCCTCACCAAATCTGGGCATGTGACACTTCTGAGATAAAACCTCAGTTCTGCATGCAGCCAGTCATCAGCAGGAACTGTCCCAAACCTCTCCTTGCTTTCTGCAGTCTGAAGGACAGTACTTCTGCGTGGACTCTAGCTACATTCACTGCAACAGAGCCAGCAGCTGTACTGAATGCCAGGAGAGTAGTAGCAGCAGGTTATTGAAAATGCAGGAATGACCTACAGAGCAACACTTTCACATGCACTTCAGTCAGCACTATCACAAATAAACCAGACCAAACAAAAAAGCAGTTCCCACTTTTCCCCCATTGTATGGGCAACCATTGGCGCAAATGCACAGAGAACAAGACTGTGGAAGTGATCACTGGAAAGCATCCCACCAAAGGCAGGTTATTTTCTTCTGGATCAGTTCCTCAGCCTGGCTCACTAGAAGCCAGCACAGAAGGCTGTACCAGCATTATATAGGACATAGCAGCTGGTGATATGCTGCTTCTCTCAAAGCCAATTACCATTTAAAGTGCATTTAATCTACAGCCTCTACTGCAGTGCAATAACAGCAGAATACTCTGAAGTCACTAGGAACACACAGCTTTAGTTAATGAAGTTTCATGAGACCTAGACCCTCAAAACTGTCCAGAACAGCCAAGAGCAGCAGGTGAGCTTTAAACTATATAGCCACTAGAGGGAGCTTACAGCTTACAGTCCACTGCCTTCATTGCATTCCAGCAGTGGTTACCTGGTACACTGGAAGTACTACTAATATATAGCTTTAAAGGAAAGCGCAGCATAGAATCATAGAACGATTTGGGTTGGAATAGACCTTAAAGGTCATCCTGTTCCCCTGCCACGCATATACATATTTTTTGTACACTTTTTTGCACCTAAAAAATCACCAAAAATAGCCCCTCTCAGGAGATAACCTGTCTCAGCTTACATGGGCATAACAGCAATGTGTATTATTTTGGAAGGACAGGAACTGTTATGTAGAACTAATTCTAAGTCAGATTTTGTCATCTTTAACTATTTGACCAGATACTTTCTAAAAAAAAAAAAAAAAAAAAAAAAAAAAAAAAAA
>NDXB01010380.1:161223-190156 GCA_002631895.1 Agapornis roseicollis
ATACTTTCTAAAAAAAAAAAAAAAGAAAAAAAAGCCCCACATAACTTCCATACAAACACCTTTTCTGTCCAGTATGGAACATAGAATCATAGAATAGTTAGGACTGGAAAGGACCTTAAGATAATCTAGTTCCAACCCCCTTGCCATAAGCAGGGACACCTCACACTAAACCATGGCACCCAAAAGGCTTCATCCAACCTGGCCCTGAATGCTGGCAGGGATGGAACACTCACAACTTCCTTGGGCAACCCATTCCAGTGCCTCATCACCCTAACAGGAAAGAATTTCTTCCTTAGATCCAATCTAAACCTCCCCTGTTTAAATTTGAACCCATTACCCCTTGTCTTATCACTACAGTCCCTACTTAGGAGTCCCTCCTCAGCACCCCTATAGGCCCCCTCCAGATACTGGAAGGCTGCTATGAGGTCTCCACGCAGCCCTCTCTTCTCCAGGCTAAACACAATCAACTTTCTCAGCCTGTCTTCATACAGAGGTGCTCCAGTCCCCTGATCATCCTCATGACCCTCCCCTGGACTTGTTCCAACAATTCCATGTCCTTTTTATGTTGTAGCAACTGTTTACCTCTGGCAATCTTAGCATAAGTGGCAATCCACTGAGCTGCAAAATGCAGAATCTTTTTGTGCCTGCAACCATCCTTTTGTACTATGGGAAGAAAAGCACCTGAAACAGCAGCACCATTTAATTCCATAAGTTTATATACTGCCACTTAAATAAATGGTGATACTTCCTCTCCAAAATAAACCATCTTTGTTTCTTTCTCATATAACACAGTTGCCTCATTTCTAACTTCAATTGTCTTTTTCTCTGCTTGTCCCTTGATGGTACATCATCAATTATTCACTGATGCTACAAGAAAGGACAAAACAACTGGAAACGATTAGAAAGGCTAAAAATTTGGCATATGTTACCAGGCAGAAACTGATTAACAGTATTACAAATAATTTAAAATATAAATTCATAGTGACACTCAGAACAGAAGTAAATAGGAGAAAAGGTTGGACCACCTGTCATCTGAAAAACACACACAGAGCTAGGAGACACCTGGTGAATGTACACATGGAAAAATAAGGGATAAAAATAAGGGGCTCAAGGGCTCAGTTTTATCTTGAATAGAAGCAGTAATTAGATGCGTTTAGTAAATCTGAAGTTATACATACATATTCAGAACAACATACTTAGCACAAGCATCTCTTACCTCAGTAACATACCTTTAAAAAATATATATGTAATTATGACTTGTCACGATGGAGAGCACCAAGCAATGAAGGTAATAGAGCCATAAGAAAGGTAGCAAATGGGCTGCAAATAATCAGATGCTCTCCTCGTAAGACTACAATTGAAGTCCCCATGTATATGCCAGTAACAGGCTGAAGAACTAACACCACATCCATATTTGAAGTGGTGTCTGCTTTTCTCACTCTTTCCCCTGACTTCTAAAAACAGGTTTTGCTTTAAAAAATAATCAGAAGTATCAAATCCCTCCCCCAGGTGACTCTGTTCGGGCAGTTTCATGTTAATGATCACAGACACACAAAATGTAACATTTTCTTATTACAGACTACAAGTGACAATATTTTCTTAATGGTTTTAGATGCCAGAAAATATTACTTACTGGTCACTTGCGGACAGTGACAGTATCTTAAAATTAACAACTTCTATACATTCAAGTGACATTATTATTAAAATCAATAATGGATTAATTAGGTGTTTTATTTAAGTAAGATTTAGTCAACTAGTTTACACTGTTATCTCTGCATCTACTTTTATTAAGAAAAATCCTCCCCATTATGGTGTATAGACATAATGAAGGATGGGATAAAGAGCATTCCCATTTGCTTGAAGAGATGTTTACTAGAGGCAAAGTCTGATTTTTCATAGACTTTTGGTATGGCAAGACAGCACTGAACAAATGGAATTCAGTCATCTCCCTACAATTATACTGGGGAAAATCTGACTATTAGCAATTCACAAACAGTAACTGTGCACTCCTCCAGACTTTGCTGGAGTCTGCACTGGAGTGTTTTCAGCTGATAACCACACTATTCCCACCTATAAAAAAAAGTTCCCTATGAACAGTACAGTCCAAGCACCAGTAGGATTACGGAAAGGCAAACATGCCTGCTAAGAGAACTTTCTTGGGTTTAAAAAAAGAAGATCAAATTGCTTGTACCTGCTACTAGTAAAGCCAAGAAAGAACTTTATTGCCAAAGGCAATGTTTATGTCTACAACTAAAGTACATTACAAACTTGACAAGGGTAGAAACAAAATCTCGAGATTTCTACTGAAGTATGACTCAAAATCCAACACAAACTCTCCAAACCAAGCTTCACCAAATACGTAGGGGAGTCTTGCCTTCCCTGCAATCAAGAGGTGAAACAAAACTATTCTAGAACTCTGGTCTGTGGGCTGTTACCAGCTTATGAAAAAAACAATTCAACATATCAGTTGTTTGCCAGAATGGCGTCTAGACTGCAGAGAGCCTGGAAGCCTTACAGAGACAAGAATAAGAAACTGAATCTCTATCATTATACAAGGATGAGCACAAGTCACCACAGATGGCAACGGCACCATTGGGCCTGGACCTTGCTGACAGCCACCATCAGGCAAAACATGCTCAGAGAAGTAAGGAATAAAGGGAGCCCAGATGGTCTGCCAACATGTCCCAGCAGGCAGGGAAGCCAAGAAACAGTGAGGCATATGAAGAGAAGAAAGATCATGAGTGAACTTGAGAAGCATGTGCAGGGGAACACCATGTGATGGTGATAAACATAGCTGAGGAGTATGGGGAAAACAATAAAAAAAAATATCAGAGGAAGAGGAAAAAAAAATGCTGTCAAACACAAGGCCAAGCAATACTTTTAAGTAGTGCACATACTACATTTAGGACAGCAAAATATATTACTCTACCCACATAAGCAATTGTTTTAGCTGCAACATACTTGAATAATCAAAGGTTACGAAATTTTAACTTACTGTGCTCTTCTACTAAGATGCAGAAGCCCTAAAAACAGATTAAGGCATCTTAAATAACAAAAAATACCTGAAGAGAATTACTCCGCAGCAAATTCTGCCGTATAGGCAAGTTATACAAAAGAATCAGATTCTCAGAATAAGGAGATTCCAACTTTAACTCTACCAAAGTCACATCAAGCAACATGCCCAAAGACCACATTTCCCTGACTTTTGTGGAAGTCATGGGCCTCCACTGCAGTTTTAGCAGTAACACTTTTCAAGTTTTTTCCTACGGTGTATCACAGCACATTCAATAGCTGTCACTTGCCTTATTAAAATAGCTAAGCAAAGAGATCAAATCCAGGGGTCAGACACAGTCAACTGAATGACTGGTCACACTTTTGTTCTCAGCTATTCAGTTCTCTAGCAGATGTTGATACCTAACAATGAAAGGATCCACTCATGAAGCAGATGCCACCAGCCAACAATTCAGGCTACATGAAGATGCTCAGCTCTACAGCATTCAGCAACTGCTTTACAAGTGGATCAGATGTTCCTGCCTTGGGCACCAGGCCAGAAGGCAGTTTAGACAACTGGTGTCAATAGAAGCTTCTGCAATCCAATTCAGATCTGTCATTACATGACTGTCAGCTACTACACAAGCTAAGTAGGCTCGAAGTTACTACAGAAAACCTAGCTAGTGTAATAAACAACTTCAACTATGTGCCCATGACTTCCTTTGCACTTGTTTTTCAAATAATCATTTAAGCTAGAACAGTAACTCATCTTCCAGCTTAAATGATACTCAAAGCACATGTCTAAAGATCTGTAAGAAAGATGCAGTAGACGGCATCTGACCAGACCTGCAGTAGAGACAACATGGTGGAGATTAAAGTCTTCCTGAACAAAAACTTCTCTTAAAAAAGTATCTTTCACAAGAGTAATTATGATTTGAATTATTTAAATCCCCAGGTGCCCAGTATTTTTCAGTATATATTTGGAACAAATGCATGACTGCTGGAGGAATTGCCTCCTACACATCTACTCACTCACATCGTGCTTTCATACAGAGACTTAATTGGGGAGAAAAAGACTTTTTTTTTTTAATCAGATTTTGCTTTGTATTTTGGAGCTGAAGTACTTGATTTAGTCTTTTGCAAGTAAACCAGGAGATAAACTGTGGTCTGAGGTAAGATCTATTCTCAGTTCTGAAACGGTCTCATATAAGATATATATATATACACACGTATATGTATAATATCTACCTATATATATCTACGCACATATTAATTGACTAGGGATTGAGGAAATCATTACCATTAATACATTTTCTGAGGTAAGACTTCCAAGATATACAACAAAAACTATCAAGATTTTATTTCTCCACTTATAATTTAACCCTCAAATATAGACTGGTACAGCTTCTCCACTGACATTACCACTCATTTATACATACAATACATTTTGTGTTCACTACACATGTGTACGTACACATACAGATACATGATTTGTGGCAACCAGTCTGCAGAGGAACTGCCTCCACTGTTCTTGTCTGCTTCTCCACATCAAAACAGGCACCCAAGACCTGCTATTTGAAGAAAAGCGGGTAGAACTTGAAAAGCAAAAGGGAGGAAGATGAAGTGGAGTCTGTTTTCAAGAAAGCAGGATCATAGAGAAGCAAGAAAAAAGAATAGAGGATGATGAAGGTATAGCCCTCAGGTAGCTGTAGTATGATACTGACAAACAAATGTCCATAGCTGGTCTACGTACCTATGTAAGCTGTTCACTATCAGCTCTGACTGTTGCCAGTCTCCTCGCACCAATTTATTTAGGGCTTACTCTTTTGGGACTACAGCGCATATTGCTCAACAAGAAAATCCACAAATTCAACTAAACTAACAGGACACCAACTCATGCCATTGAAAATGCTCTTCTGGAAGCATTAGGTGAACAGGATCAGCTCAGACTCCATCCACTCTACAAAGGTCTGTTCCAATAGAATTTGGAAAAATTACTGAATTCTGTGTATCCCAAGAGCTACAAGTCAAACTTGTCAGTGCTGGACCAAACTCACAAAGACCCTATGAAGTAATTGCAAAACCAGCACACAGAATCAAATACACTACAATCAAAATCCATTTTTCTTTTTAAACCTTAATGCTTTCTTCATAATTTATGGGTCAAGAAAAGGTTTCGAACTGGTTTCAAGAAAATTCAGTGTAAAGTTAAATAGTCTTACACTTCTGTAAGTTTAGACAATGAAAACCAGAATACAGCAATAACACAGCAGTGAAGACAAAATGCTTTAGAAAATAATTTGTGTGCTTCATACCCATTTGCTACTGTTTCCTCCATAGCTGCAGTTAGGACATCAGTTTAAGCACACTAACAACCAATAAATCTGAGAACTGTCCTATAATTTAGCTTACAGTAGCCTTCTGGGTGTGGATAGCCAGAGGATGAATGCTGACACAAGGTTACAGTTCAGACCCTTAACTTATATGTTATTTATTTGCTAATCTCCACATTCACTGTTCTAATGTTTCAAAGCACAAGCAACATCTGACCCACAGTTCTGTTGAGCAAAGTAATGTGAAATGCCTGACTGATGGCAATGGGCAAATCCATGCAGAGTCCCTTGAAGTCAGTAAGACCCTACAGAGCAACATGCCTTCAACAGGAATGACATATCATTACTTCAGTTGCACAGGAACCCTAAAAGAATTTCTATCCTATTACTAAAGAATACAAAAAGAATACAAACAGCCATAAAGTGCCCTTTACTGCAACTGTATTCACTCAAATCCTGCTCTCCTGCTTCTTTCCTCTGTCTCCTGGAGCTGAACTTGAGCTCCTCATCCTGCAGCAAGAAGGGTTGGTGGAAAAGGACCAAGCTGTCCCCTTAGCTCCCACCAACTACAGGTGCTTCTCTTTTTCCCCCTGCAAGGAGGCATAGAAGAAATGTGGGTCCTAAGTTCAGGCCCAGAATCTGTAGAGGGTAAGAAGGAGAATTCCAAGTCTCAGCATCAACACATACCACAGCATCTACTGCAGGGTAGATCATCCCCCATGACAGGTCCTGGTTCTCCAAAGACTGAACTCTAGCCCATCCACACCCCTTGAAATTCTAATTTGCAACTTGATTATGAGATTCAGGTAGTTCATCTCTGTAGCTATAAAACATGGCTTAACAAAAGATGCCAGGATTGTAACAGTGAATTTCAAGACACATTTTTAAGTAAAGAACCATAGTGATCCCCCTTCTACTAGACAGCAGATTGTAATAATCCTGGTAGTGGCAATATTCATTTTCCAAAGTGCACAAGTTTGGATGGTCATTATACATAAACTATTTTCAGGCCCACTGTACATGAAATATAATCAGCAACTGCTCTACTCTAGGAAGAGAAACTTTTAATATTATTAGTTTGTGAAGAAGTGTCTTACAGTATGTGTTTTTTTGTGATCTCCAATTTCAAATTATACTTACTGAAAGAGCAGCTATAACCACCCATTGTTGCAAGGGTGGAATTATTTTTACTAGCATCTAGCCTTCTACAGTAGGCATGTCACAGAGATAACATGACATCACATGGGAACCCCCATATCTTCCTCATCTACAACCCCAACACAGAAGTCATCACTCAATGACAGATTTAAATGGACGTATTTTGTTTTCTGAGAGTTTAGGCTTTGCCTGTTATTGCAGAAGTGTTTCCTCTAACCAAACTAAGAAAGGCAGGCACACAGGACAGCCAGCTTCTCTGCCAACATCCAGGTTTCAGCACCTCCTCCTCCACCAACCTTGCTAAAATTTCAGAACTACTTTGTCCCATCATAGCTATTTAGAAGGAGATGGTAAAAAGCAAGATAAGGGAGGTTTTAGAGCTTTTGAAGTTCATCTAACTTTGATATGGAAAACTTCTTTGGCTTAATGTACTTTCAAAATGGCATGGCCTAAACCACATTTATTAATGGCTTTTAACTGTTGGGGCATTAATGAAAACTTACAGGAAGACATAAGTAAACTACATGCAAAACAATACCTGAATCATGTAAGCAAACAGAAATGTAGCTCCAGAGACATAAAATCAAAGCCTAGTAAAAACAGAGAAACTGATTAGAGGCCAGTGGAGGAAGCTCATCACCTAAGCCAGCCTGCAGGATAAGGAAGCCAAGAGAAATTGTGAAACTGAAAATTATGTTATGAAGTGAATAACTTCTTTCACTCAAAACCAGGAAAAAATCTGGCCTTTTCTGAACACACCTGGAAGACGCTAACATTTTACCCATTACTGGAACATGCCATAAATGTACCTAGAATTGTACATACCCAAGAAGGTAGGATGCCATTTACTTGCACCTTGTTTCACTACTTTGTTCTGTTCTTGCAGATACAGCCTGAACCAGGTTACCAAAGAATGCACGTATCTCTGTGTTCATCGTCCAATATACAGAGGAGCAGACACATAATACGTATTTTCAGAAATCCTCTTTCAAGAAGCATTTTTTTTTTTTATGAAGATTTTTTTTATTCCACATACACACATTTTGGGGTTGTATTTAGAAGTAATAATTTTGAGACTCCCTTAAAGTTAAGTGCCTGAGTTCAGTCTAAGAAACCTGCACAAATTAACGAAGTCTTAAGTTCTGAACAGTCTCAAGGCTCCACATACTGAAAAATTACTGTGAAGATATGTGGTCACAATTATATATTTTATTCTCAGCACTGTCAGAGGGAATGTTATTGCAACATGAACAGCTCCAGAAACAATATTGCTATTTCTTGTGATATTAGAATTTAATATTTATATATCCTCCACTAAACAATTCATTATCCTGAAGCTACCCAACATCTGTTCTTAATCCCACTTTAAACAACCTCACAAAATAAAGGCTTTGCAGCTAAGCCTCCCTAATTCTCTCAGGGCAAAGCATGTTTGGTTTTTGGGTTGGGCTTTTGCTGTTGTTGGTGTTGATGGGTAAGGAGAGCATTATTCATGTTTTCTTCACTAGGGAGGAGTGTAGGTGTTTTGTAAACCTACTTGCACATTTCCTCAATAACAATGCAAGATGTACCCATGGGGGAAGCTATCAAAAAATAATGGTTGAAAGTCAAATAGCAGCATTATTAGCAGAGCAAACAGTAGAAGTCAGTGACTGAAGAGATGATAAAGCTAAACTACATGTGAACAATTAAGATCTTAATTTAAAACAACAACAAAAAAAAAAAAAAAACCAAAAAAAAAAAAAAAAACAAAAAAAAAAAAAAAAAAAAAAAAATAATATCAAAAAAAAAAAAAACAAAAAAAAAAAAAAAAAAAAAAAAATAATATCAAAAAAAAAAAAAACAAAAAAAAAAAAAAAAAAAAAAAAATAATATCAAAAAAAAAAAAAACAAAAAAAAAAAAAAAAAAAAAAAAATAATATCAAAAAAAAAAAAAACAAAAAAAAAAAAAAAAAAAAAAAAATAATATCAAAAAAAAAAAAAACAAAAAAAAAAAAAAAAAAAAAAAAATAATATCAAAAAAAAAAAAAACAAAAAAAAAAAAAAAAAAAAAAAAATAATATCAAAAAAAAAAAAAACAAAAAAAAAAAAAAAAAAAAAAAAATAATATCAAAAAAAAAAAAAACAAAAAAAAAAAAAAAAAAAAAAAAATAATATCAAAAAAAAAAAAAACAAAAAAAAAAAAAAAAAAAAAAAAATAATATCAAAAAAAAAAAAAACAAAAAAAAAAAAAAAAAAAAAACCAAACACAAAAACCACAAACCAAAACATAATTATGATCAATGCAGAAAACACCCAAAGCTCTGCTTGGCCATAAAATCAGTTAAGTTTAAAGTAATGCTTTTCAGCCAGTTTAACAACACACAAATTCAGCTTTAAGGCACCTCATATCAAACCGGTATCTGTAGCTGCGAAGGTGAACATTTATCTCCCCCTGTCTTTCTGTCAGGGCTGCAGTCCTGTTGTAACTGAGATACAGACCTTGTCTCCCATTTGGGCATCTCCAGTTCCTACATACACATCTATACAGACAGATACTGTGAAGTCCCCGTGAAATCTACCAGTCACAAACATGCAAAATGTAGCTTTAAAATGAGGGGTGTAACTTAAGAGGAAATTTAACAGAGTTGTAAGGTGAAACCCACAGCAGGCAGGTAGGGTCTGCAAGTGCTAACAATGTCTGGGTAAAGTCATGGCAAGACAACTGAGGAACTAACTTATTGGCTCACATGATGCCAAGACCACTGACACAGGCCCAAGCTATGGTAGATCAAGTTTTGGGAAGTTAATTCCAAAATCTTGAGGACCACCTATTTGCAGAGCCAGATAAAAATAGCAAAAACCAGAAGAGCCTTCACTGTGTGCCCAAGGCAGAGAAATTACACACGCAGATCCTCCTCCAGAGAGGATGATGCTTGCTCCACATCACCAGCATGGGAACCTTCCTTCCATCCCCAGCCACATGGTATGGAGGTATGACTTCTTTTGTGCTGCCATGTGACAGAAAAGCGGCAGTTCTGCAGTAACCCATCAACAACTGCTTAATTGAGCCAGTGTGGTTTGTGTTTGTACAATTGTTTCTGCTGTTTGTTAGCTTTGATACTGTTTGCACATCATCACTAATGCCACAACAATAGCTGGAATATTGTTTTATAATAATAAAGGATGGTATAATTCAATTATGGTTGTTATCCAACAGCACCATTGATCTCTGTACAAAACGATGCCTACATCCAGAGCCACAGATGCCCTGTGGCACAAGCCAATGCACCAGCCTCTGCAATATGCCCAGCTACTGGATTTTCAGCCTCTGTGTTAATGAAGCTGTGAGCTTGTTTTTGAATTCTACAAACTGCCTCTGCCCTCCTTCACTCCAATACAGCCTTAACATCATTCTATAGCAACACCCTCAAAACACCAACACTCTAAGCACTACTGTCCTCTCTTACCAGGAAAACAGAATACGTCACTGAAGTACACAAATAGACAACTATCACATTAATTTTTCTGCAGCTCTTCCCATTAACAAATTTCAAAACACATTTATGAAGGATGCTGGTATTCTTTTCCTTTGTTACAACAGGACCCTAAGCCGAAGTTGAGATAGATCCTATCACTAAGTTGATATTAGTGACCAGGGGCTGCCTCTCCAGAGCTCCAAGACTGTTTCCTAGAGAGGCAATGCAGTGATGTATAGTTTCTTCCTCTCCTTCCAACCATGTTAATTCCTCTCCACTCCTGGACACACATTATTAACTCATGCTAGCTTTGGCAGCTGGCAGGTCCTTCCATTAGCTAGTCCAGCTCGCTAAACTAGCAGATAATCAATCCAGTAAAAAGACAAGTAATGTTTTTCCTCAGTCACTCACTATGAGGCTGGCTTAGGCTTCTGTGAAAACTTAGCCTATATCCGTATCACACTTGCAAGTCTGGAAATCCAGATATGCTTTACTTTGGCCAAGCCTTTTGAAATCCCAGGAATATCTGTCATAAACAGTAAAATTCCATGGCATGATACCTTTCAGCACTTTCACTTCACAGCCACAAATTACTTCAAGAAAGCCTTCAGGAGACAATGGCAGAAGGCGTATTTTCAACACTACTACACCTGTGCCACCACCATTTCCACAGCTCACCCATAACACAGCTCTACTGCATGACAGTAAATACTGACATTCATAATTTCAGCACAAACCATGATAAATCTTTAGCCTTTCTTCACATTCACTTTTATAGTTCGTAAATTTTCAATCTGGTAGGTATCACTAAACAAGCTAACCTGACTTCTAGAGAAACAAAAGCAATAAAATGTTCATTTACTTGCTCCTATATTAATCCAAATTACTTTAAGTGTATTTTCCATTAAGAATGCAAAGAAAAAAAAAATACCCAACAACAATTTTGATCTGAGGAAAAAGAGTCTTCTACCTGCTACTTCTTAAAATGTTTAACAGCATTAATTTGACCAAAGTTTCTTTTAGGAGCACAGGCAAGCCTTTTCATGTCAGTTTATAATGTAACACAGTGAAAACCACCTGAATTAAAAAACTGTTTCTCCCTGCATCTGCTTCCAAATCCAGCTCACTATGCAGCTACTCAGGTTGGTGTACTACTACTCTATGTCTTGGCAGAGCCAAAGGCAGCAATGTACAGCTGCCACTCATCATTAAGTCTCAGAAGTCAGAAAGTTTGGTGTTTTCCTTTTTGGGAGGGAGAAGAAGAGGGACCATTTAAAATGTATACTCCTGCCAGTTTTCCTCTATTTCTTAAAATCCCTATTTGAACAACTAGTCATTCAACAAGATGTTTTGGCAGACTTTTAACTGGATGAAGACCTGAAGATTCGTATCAACATCTCCTACAGCTCAGATCTGGCACCCTCCTTTCTATGACACCTCTCCCAGCATGTTTGTGTTTTTATGCTACCCATACACCCCACTATGCATCAAAATTGCTCCAAATGTTACCCCATTCCATCTACCAGGTCGTTGCCCCAACACTGGCATCAGTTCCACTTTGGTTTGTTCTGGGGAAGCTGAGGAAAGCAGAAAAGAAGATAGGTACAAAAAATGCTATTTTCCTCTGGAAAAATGGAAAAGGACATGGTCATCAAAATCCAGAATTCCACCCCTACATCAAACCAGGACACAGAAGTGGAGTTCTTATATATACCTAATCCAAACACACTTTTTATTACCAAAACAATGCCAGAAATTGATGAAAAGGAGTATTTTATTTAGCTGCTTGTGACAGCATCAGCTCAACTTAATAATCAGGAGGATTTATTCTACCTCTCCATAGGGAAAGCTTTTAATTAACTAATGAACACAGATTAGCATAACAACGATAACACTCTTAGGAAGCAGGTTAAAGGGAAGACAGCAGTAGGTAGTGCCAGAAGAATTATTCAGATGGAGTTACAGACTAATGAAGCTCGCCAGCAGACAAATCTAGCTTTAGACACACAGTATTTCCATTGGCGACTCAGAACAGAATACAGAAATATGCCAATGAAACAGTGATAAGTCAAATGAGTGTGAAACATCATCCTGATCCAAAAAGATAAATATTCTCTCTATGAAACAGCCACAGGAAACAACCTCTAAGCATGAAGAATCCCATTTAATCAGATGCTGTGTTTACTTTCCAAAGATATTGGAATCTCTAGCAATCCTCATATTCCTACTCCCAGCTCCTCACCCTTAGTTTGGGTATGCTCCATGCACATTTGTTCTCAGCTCCCAAATAAAAGTTGCATTAGCATACTGCACACTGCACATACTATCTCCCAAGCTGTAATCTGAACTGTGTGCTTATAAAAAGCACCAACCATACCAGTTCTTAAGGAAAGGGAGTAAAAACTGTACATAAACATGATGGACTCTAAGTTACTTGGTACCACTCCAGAAAGTGATCTGGATAACTTGGGCATAGTCCTCTGAAAACATCACCTTGCTGCTCTGAATGAAAGAAAATCACTGTGTTAAGTACTATTAGGAAAAAAATACAGAAGAATACCAAAAATTTACAACCATCTAAAATCCTCAAGTACCCACATCACAAAAGAATACAGTTCCAGTCAGCCCATTTAAAAAAATGGTGTAATGAAGTTACAGAGGAGTACAGTAGGCATGTAGGGAATCTACCACACACAAAAAAAAAAACAACAACAGCCTTCAGTTTAACTAACAGATGACTGAACGATGCAGTATCATAGAAGAAAAATCAGAACAATGATCAGGCATTTCTTATAATTCAAGAAGGAATTAAATTATCAAACAGCAGTCTTTTCTCAAAGAACATAATGCGGGTTTTTTTCCAAAATCACCTGTGAAACTCATTACTGTCAGACAAGTATAATATAAATACTAAGAAAACAAAAAATATAAATGCATTTCAGAAACAACTGGGCAAATTCATGGAAGAAAAGTTGATCAACAATTATTAAACACAATGATGCTATATCGAGCTCCTGAAATTGCTAATTCAAGTAAGGTAAAGTGTACACTAGTGAAAGAATTATTTTTCAGGCCCTTTCTCCAAATCAGCAGTTAGAGACCATCACTGGAAACAGAACTCAGCTGGGCAGACATCTGGTCTAATCCAAAGCTGTAACATAGCACACAGCTTGTTTTGCTGGGTATTGACATGGAGGACTTCAACAAATCTCAGAATTTGAATTGTTTATTTGTCTGATTTCTTCCAACAGGTAACCTGCCATAACAAACCAGAGCTAGTCCATCTCTCCCTTTCACCCTTACTATTAGTCATGCTTCAAAGACTGAAAAAACTGTCCCACAAGACAGATTGCAATGAGAAACTGAACTTCCTCATGGAAGGACTGTCCTGACCCTGAAGTCCAAGAAAGACAGGTCAAAAAAAGCCAACCATACAAATTGTTGGGATAGATGTTATAAACAATTTGGTCTTGGAAGTTAGGGATACTAATGTGCTCCCTTACGCTCTTATTCTATAAGCTTATTTCAACATCTGAGAGGTTGTATGACCATTGTCAGACTACACTGAATCCTCCCCCAGAAGAGCAGAATAAGCCACAAACTAAGTAGCAGGCAGAGAACTCACCACCACTCCCAAAACAGACAACAGTTTACAAACTTAAAAAAAAGAATTTGCTCAAATATCCTTGAACCTGTTAATGTACCCAGCCATACCACATAGAATAATTTAGGATGACAGGGCCCTCTGGACCTTGCTTCATTCAACCCTGCCACCGCCCAAAAGAGAACTTGTTTCAAAGTTAGATCAGGCTCTTCAGGGCCTTTTTCAGTCAAGTGTTAAACACCTCCAAAGCTGGGAGATCCCAGAGTCTCTCCAGGCAGCCTGCACCATTGTGTTCACCAACCACACTTACTGAGGTGTTGTTTGTTTCTTTTATGCCTTCTCTCCAGCTGGAATTTCCCTTTCTGAAACTTGTAACTTCTTGCTTTTTCATTGTACACCTCTAAGAAAACTGTACAAGTAGATTGTACAGTGAAGGTATATGATATACTTGAGCCAACCTTACAGTTCACCACTACTAACAGTAGTAGACCAGCCCTGTACGTGTCCAACAATCTAATTTCAGGTCCTGCCCTCCTGGGCTAGCCCTGCAACCTAAATGGCTGCACAGATAGCCAATTTGTCTTGCTAACCTGACAGAAATCCATTACCTTCTTTAATTCCTATGTCATCTCAGTGATATTAGTATGTTCAGCAGGGAGAAAGTGAAGCTGTAGGTAGGAACAGATCACCCCTTTTTGGAGGGGTGAGGACGATAAGCTATAACCTGTGAATTTACATTTAGGTGTCACGGCACATCATCTGCTACAAAATTTCAACCTGCTTTAATACACTCTAATCAATAGCTGAACAGTCTTACTCATGCTTCCTACTTCATCCTCTCACCTATGGGATGACATTTACATTTCTTTCCTTAATAATGCAACCTATGTCTTCTGTGATGCATGAAGACAGCTCTTAAGACAGTGCATAACTAATTATATTCAGCATTAATTAGCACCTGAGCTACACAGAACATAATACACAGAAACCCTATACATTTGGTTGGGGAATGCCATGCCAGTTGGAAACAGAGGAGCAGTAAATTCATTTGACTCATACAGATGCTGGTGTATGGTCTTCACCAAGCCAAAGTCACAGAGATCAAAGGTGTACATCAGCCTGTGGCACTGAAATGTCACACACCATTTTATGATTTAAGTTACAATGCGCCATGAGGAGCTTACTTGAAGTAAGCACCATTTAGCTTTGCTGGAAAGTACCCAGAAAGCACATACTTCTTTCATATAGGAAATGCTCTTACATACACCAGAGAAAACTGTCACGGGACCAGCATTCAAAGTCACATTTGACAGCTAATGACAACTCAAGTTTCACCTTTTATAACAATTCAACTTAAGGCAAGTTTCAATAATTTCCCAATCTAAGCTTTTTGATAATTTTGAACCTTTTAACAAAAATCTTGTTAAAAGGTGTTACTGGTAACAAAGTATTTGTATACAGCTGCACTTGATGAGAGAACAGAGTGACTCTTTCCAGTTTTCACAGACTGAACACCATGGTTTGTAGAGTCCATAAAGATCAGCAATTTATGAGATCAGAGCTAGCTTGTCTCTTATCTGACATCTAAAAAGCAGTTTTCCAAAGGAAAATTTAACTAATCCAAAGCAACAGGAAAAAAACAAAACCAAAAAACACCTACCAAAGATATAGAGAGCTCACAGTAACCTATATTTACCCTAAAAGAACACATTCAGGTTTTTTTATTAGCATGTTTGAACTCCTCTATTCCATTAGTCTCCTCAAGGCTCAGCAATTCAGCTTGAAATCAAGACAAGTATCACGCAAACCACCACCACTCCTTGCTCCATCCTCAGATACACTGCACCATCTTTGATGCCTCCCCAGCCATCTGTATTTTGCAAGAATTGCTATCTCACCTGCCACAGATCTGCCACAAGAAAACCTCCCTGAATCCCTGCACAACACCCTGCCCGGTTGAAACCTGCTGCCACCTATTGTCAGACCATTCACAGCTCTGCCCTCAGCCATCACTTCAGGTACGGCTCCACTGCAAGGCACCAGGCTCTACCCAGGACCTCCATTACTTGCACAGCCCTCCCCCCAAGTACTCAAATTTTCACATAAATACCTTTCCAAGTGATCCCACCTTCATCAGTTCACACCTCCAAACTGCCTCACACAGCTACTTCCTGCCCTCAGCCCAAAGCAGACCTTTCACCAGATTTTACCAAACAGTGTAAATTAAATTAAGATCACCACTGTTCAGGTTCTTCCATAGTTGCTACTGAGAAAGAACAGGAGCAGTGCACATAACCCTTTCAGTCTCTGTGGTCTCACATTCACCTTTGTACAGCACCCGGTTAGCTGCATTCCTCCTCTCCTCCATCACCCCAAAGACTTGATTTTTGAGAAGGAGCACAGAGCATTAACCCCAAACAGTTCTCACGGCTCTTCTACAGCCAGCCCAGTTCAAAGCCCGATTCTGTGTCTTTAGCCCCAGTGATAGCTTTACTAAATATCTGTTTCCTCCAGAAGAGCCATCAAACTAATTCTTGTCAGCTCAGTGTTGCCTATGAAATTTCCAAGAGCATCTGTGGAAAACGGAAAAGAACAAGAAAAAGCTAATGACTGCAGTAAGTCAGTTTTCATTCTGTCAGACTGAAGGGAGACAGGAAGCTAGGAATTCAACAAGGATCCCAACAACAACAAGCCTGCAGAACCAAGACATATTTTTACCAGCAAGTTTAGCACCTACTCTTCAGCAGAAGCACAAATGTTATCATAACAGGCTCCCATCTTTTCATTGTATTAGCACTCTTATTTAACTCCAGATTAAGTTGCTTTTCCCTGTCTATTCTAGCAAGGCTATACTAGGGAGAGGATGCCAACACAAATAATATTAACTTTCCTAGCACAGCTACAAAACTCTGGAGATGCCACCTCACATGCTATCAATTTGACAGCAAAAGCTACCTAACCGCCAGCTTCCTTCCACACACGTTGTGTCTCATAATAATACTCATCACAGATTTCCCCTACGCAGTCAAACACTGCTGGTAATTTCAGCAACTGCGTTGTTTTTAAAACTGAGATACACAGACCTTACAAGAAAGTGCAATAACGTGCGCAGTTATGTTTTGCCAAGACATGCATGCACAAAAAGCAGCTCACATCTTAAAACGCATCACTGTTCATATACTTTTGAGAAGCCTTTTTCTAAAAGGGTTAGTGCTTGTTGCTAAGCTATCCAACTTTACTTTTCCATTTGGAAAAAAAGTCAGCGGTTTCCTGGCTTTGATTTCACAAGGAGCAACACGCATGTATTTTGATGAGAACACTCATGAGCAGAGCTAATTGCCTGTCACTTCAGTGAAGCTGCTTCATCCAGCCATCAAACACAATCATCCAGGCTCTTGCCATTGATCAATTACGGATACCAGCCAAACTTTCCTACTGTTTGCCTGGTTCTTCTGAATTCTTTTGATGCCAACAACTTGCAAATTTTATTTCTGTTGGAATCACAGTTTGGTAAAATAAATTTTGTGGGGAAGGTTTTCAGCTGAACATTTTTAGATCTAAATCTGTAAACGACTAACCTGTAAACGACACAGCCCAATATACAGCTTTTCATGCAAACAACCTTTACAAGGATGTGTGACTAGGATGTTTTAACACCAATGATAACCACATGCATTCAGCTCCATCCCACTTCTGCTCTTTGACGCACGGACTTTCTTTTCCACGCAGTCACGAAAAGCGGCACACAACACATTCACAGTGGCACGGACAGTTAACTGCTAATAAACAGACCCGGACGCCAAGTGCCACTATCAGTTTCGAGGCGGCAGCACCGTGAGCTCTGCCCGCCCCGCGCTACTCCGCTGAAAGGAAAACTCTGGAAGCGAGCGGCGCTGGGCCCGCGCTAGGCGGCACGGACGAGGTGGCCTCCGCTCTGCCGCTGGTGCCTCACTGCCCGCGCCGAGCCGGGCCCATGCAGCGGTCAGGACCCCCCTTTGCCCTGCCACCGCCGCGGGAAGCGCCCCGGGGCCTGGCCCCCGTGCCGGGAAGCAGTTGCCCGCACGCAACTTCGGCAAAGGTCTCCGCGGCGGACAATGGCGGTGTGGGGGTTCGGGACGTGAGAAGACGGGACACCCCGCTGGGGCGGGAAGCCGGCAGCCTGCCCGAGACGAGGGCAGCGCGGGCGGCACATGGAAGACTGGCATGGCGTGTGCAGCGGCGGCCGGCCCCGGCTGCGGGGCGGCAAGGACGAGCTGGTATAGCGGAGAGGATTCCGGCCGGGAAGCGGGAGAAGGCGCGGATAGGGCAGCGAAGGCACCGCGCCCCGGCGGTCTGCGCCCGAGCCCCGCGCCGGAGGGGAAGGGGTGGCGGGAGGCTCCCCGGACGGCGTGCCCGGAGACGGGAAAGGGAGCAGGGAGCGGGGAGCGGCGCGGACTGTCCGGGCGCGGCGCGCGCCGCCTCACCATGAGCACTTTGGCCGCGTTCTCCAGCTGGGCGATCACCTCGGGGGGCCCCCCCGCCGCCGCGGCCGCCGCCATCATGGTCTCTCTTCAATGACGCGCCATGCGCTGCATTCTGGGACGAGGCGGCCGCGCAGCCAATCCCAGGCGCGGCCCGGCCCGGCTCTGCTCGGGCGGGGAGGTGAAGCGGTAGCAGCGGCGGCGCCGCAGCGCATCCGCTGGCTGCCAGCTAGGGCGGGCCGCGTCGCAGCCGAAGACAACCCTCACCTGCCCACCACCGGCCTTCCTCCTCCTCCTCCTCCCCTCCACAAGCCCTCCTGCCCCGCCTTCAGGGCGGGCCTGGAGCACGCGGCGGGACCCGCGGAGTCCCGGGGCGGGGCCCGGCCCGGCCCGGCCCCGCCTGCCGCCGGTTCGAGGCTGTCTCACCTGGCGGGCCCCGAAGCTGTGAGCGCCTCCCGTGTGGGCAGAGGCGCTGCGAGCTGTCCCCGGCCGGGCTCGGCCAGGGCTGAGGCGGCAGCGGCGGAGGGCAGGGCGGAATCGGGACCGGAGCGTTGTTCGGGTGCAGCCCGGTTCTGTCGTGTTTCCGAGGGCGGGCCGGTGAACTCGGGCGTTAGCGAGACCGCGGGCGCCAGTCGCTTAGAGGTGCTGGCAAGTTTTCAGTAGGGTGAGCGGGGTTAGTCTTTAAATACAGCTTAGAAAGTGAGGGGGAGTGAAGAAGTTGGGCAGCATCTTTACGAATGGAGCTGCCGAGGCTTAAAACTCATCTGAAATGCATTTTTCTTCACGTAACTCCATCTTGGGATCATGTCACGTTACTGGATGTGAGTTACAAGAGGGCATCACCTATGAAAAATACGCTGGAGAAAACACTGTTGTACACCTGTAGGAGCAAATGGGCTCTGTGCCTGTGTTTCAGTTTGGTTTAGGAGTTTGCCTTTTAATAAAATCTGGTGGTTTCCACCTCAGTTTGTGCACTGAGACAGGCTTGGAACCTTGATACCTTCAGATGAAACTAAATCAGAAGATCTGCAAATGCCAAGGGGTGTTCAGTGTGTAGGATCAGACTGACCTCCACAGTTAGCCCTGTAGAGCACAAACCACTGAGCAGCGACAGATCCACTACACCACTGCACTAGCAGTAGGTCTTTTCAATGAGGTTTCTCATCCTGCCAATGTCAACCTTGAGGTGACATTAGCTGATCTCTAGTACTGAACTTATGCAAAGTGTGGGACATACCAGATAACTGAGCAGTCTGATTCAAGTCTTGAACACTCACCAATTGTTCACACTAAGTTGAGTGTAAATGTGCAATGTTTCCATGCAGGTGATACAATGTAATAGCCAAAGGCAGAGGGGAGGATCAAAGAAATGGAATGACAAGAAGAAATAAATCTTTCCTACTCAAAAGAAGATTGCAAGTATTTTTCTCCCAAGAAACGACAGCTTTCAATGCTGAAATGGGCATGGTGGTGCTCACTACTAGACGAGACTAGAAATAGCAATAGAACCATGTAAGAGATTGATTTTGTGGTTTACCTAGGAGGAAATGTAGTTCGTGCTAAAACATTAAATATATTTCAGGGTAACATTCAATTCACAGCTGAAGCATGTGGGGAGATCAGCAGGGCTGTGCTGAAAGGAGAGCTGAGTATAAAGAAAATTGAACCAACACCCCTGCGGAGCAGTGCAAAGGTAGCGAAAGTGTGACAACACACAAATTCTGAAGTGTGTTTATTGGGTAAACAGTACAATGTACAATGAGTCTTGCTCTCAAGAACAGTAAGACAAGAGCTAAAGACTTAAAAGTTTGTGTACAAAGAGGTAATGTCAAAGAAACCTGAAGAGTATGAAAAAAGCTGATTTAAAGAATTCTGTAAAGGACTACTTCAGTGGAATATTTCTGTACTTGTAGCTTGCATTCAAAATGAGATTCTTCAACAACTTCTTCCATATTCTCAGAGGTTCTTCATTCTCCTGTGGACTTGTGTGTTCAGCAGCACTCTCAAAACAGCCATGCGAGCAATAAAAATAAAGTAGTTCTCAGGTTGGGGGGACTCAAGAGGTCTCTAGACCAACCTTCTGACCAAGTTGTTTAAAGGTCAGTCCAGCAGGGTCTTGAAAACCTCCAAGAATGAAGAGTGCACAGCTTATCTGGACAACCTGTGCCAATATTTGATTGTTGTCATGGCGAAGTTTCTTGACTCTAAATTAGAACCTCCCCATGTGAATATTGCCTCTCATCCTGCTGCCATGCACATTAGTAGAGTTTTGCTCCATTTTCTTGATGGAGAAGAAGTACCTTCAGATACTGGAAGGAAGCTCCTGGGTTCTCCTTCAAGCCTTCTGGCTGGACACAGTTACCTCAGCCTTTCCACCCCCATCTTGTTTGCACTCAGGGCAATTTGTCAATGTCTTTCTCATACTGGGAAGCCCAAAGTGTGATGTGATTATACAGATGTGATCTAACAAGTACTCAGTAAAGATGACTAATTCTCTCAGTCTGCTGGCTTTATGCCTGTAAAAACAACCTAGTATGTGTTTATAAAGGTAGCCTTGCTCACTGCTGTGGCATTCTGCTCACTCATGTTTAGCTTGGTATCTGTCAAGGCCAAATAAAGTGCATGACTGGACCTTAATTGCCCTGATACCCTGATCTGGGACTTTGTATGTGCAGAACCGTTAGTTTACCTATGCCAAGTGCAGTCTACTGTTGTCTTGGGTTGTCAGTTGGCCTTCCTGTATGGACCTATGAAACACATAGCCTTGTCTCCAGTCCTTTCTCCTGTGTGGACCTTGTCTCTGATTCTGTCTTTTGCTGTTCCTGACTGGACTTTCTGGCTGGACCCTGGACCTCACTCATTATCTCACCTTGTCTTGGTCTTTCAAGAAAGACCTAGCACCAATCCAGTCCTGCCCAAATCCTATGGAACTGCACCCTGGATGGTGAGGGCACTGCCCTGCCTGTCCTGTGGTCAGGCTTGCTTCTCAGCTTATCGGACCTCATGAAATGGCCCTTCTCTCATTGTCCATCACAGAGTCCACCAGGACCTCCAGTTTTCTATGCTATGGTGGTTGTTCCATCTCTGGTAAGGTATGACACCTTAGGATCCATCCCTCAGTTCTCTGAATAGGCATAGTGGTATGATCAATCTGTATCTTTCCCTTCTCCCCCTGAAGTTGTCTGTATGAGCATACTTCAGAAGTAACATGTTCGTAAAATCCACTCTTTTTTCACAAATGTATACACTATATGTAGACCAAATCTTGCATTTTACCATATCACCATCAGGAGCACTTTGCCCTCATTTCCAGTGTAAGGACTGAGTAATCTGCAGTAAAAATGAACATGTTTAAGTAGTCACATTTCCTCTCAGCTATATATACAATTTTAATGTTCTTTTGGCTATCCTTAGAAAAGCTGATTGTTCATTTATCTTGTCAGGGTGAATGCTGAAGCTATTTCTGCTGTTGGCTAAAAGAGATGTATCATATTCTTCCTTAGCGCTTCCCTCTTTTGTGGTGTTAATACTCTTAAAATAGTTCAAAGCTTTTGCTGCCAGAAAGAGTGTTGTAGGTAGTGGAGCTTATGTTTCCTTCTCCAGCAGTCTTTCTCTAGCTTGCTTTCTTCCACATCTGAGAACAGCCAGCTAGTGCTAATTTTGGCTAAAGAATAAAATATTAAGGAAAATAGCTGAAGATTAAAATGGTAAGAAAAATGACCTGGTGGTAAATTAGTCATGAATTAGGGGTTTTGAGGGTTTTTTTGTTTTAGTTTGTTTGAAATGCGTGTTGATTGGTCCTATGCACACACACAGTTACACTATATCTGTTGTAGTCAGGAGCATCTGACGAAGTCTAAAGTAAATAAGTAGAAGTGACTGAATACTAAGTTAGATGAGATAAGGAAATCAAAGTCAGTAGGCAACTGGATCAACAGTACAGAAGCACAATGACAATTCGGAACTTTCAAGTGGTGATCTTGAGAGGAATTTATCTTTCAGCATTGGTTAGATAGAATCTTTTGAAACCATTCTCTCCCATCAGGATATGCAGCTTGATTTATTTCCTGTTCTTAATTTCTTAGTGCTCTTAAGACTGTTTCCAAATGGTTTCAAGAGATCTCTTCCCACATAGCCTGTTCTTATTATTTCAGTAGATCTCATTTCTCTGGCCAAGACATTCAGTTTGCTTCCTTTTCTAAGCACCTTTTTCCTAACATCTGTCTTCACTGGCTGGATTTCTGTAACAAATCCTGCAATAAATTCTGCAAATAAATTCCTGCAATGCCTTCGGATTAATTACTGGCTTTTTACCAGTGCCTAGAAGTCTGTTCAGAATAGTGGCTCCAGTAATAGCTGCTCCAGTTGTGGCAGTTTGTGATGCTCATCTCCAGTGACAAAGGATGTTTCCTACCAGCATGACGGGGTCACTTCAAACAATTCTGCTAAATTCCTTCAGACACCCTGGCTAGATTTCCATACAAATGGTCTCAGTCAAGTTACATAGGCTCGTAAGTCACCGTTTCCCTCTTGAGGAAAACCTTCCACCAAAATCATTGTAAGCAAGTCTGATAGCACTGCTCAGTGCTGTTGGTCAGTACTTCCTAATAGGAACCTAGTTTTCCATTGCCTTGCTCCAAGTTGGGCAAAGTTTAACATTTTGGAAATATAGGTTTCTGTGCAAGGTAGCTGTGACAAGCTTAGAGAATATTTATAATTGTTCTAAAATGGTAGTTGCTTCTGAGAACAAAGCTAGAGAAAAAGTTGAAAAATCGAATTGAGGCTTTTGCAGAAAGCCACTTTTTGTTCTTAAATGGGCTTAAAGTTTGAGAAACAGCAAAATTTTGATTGGAAAGTGTCTCTTCCCATTCCTGATAATCATTGGCCCCATTTAAACTGATAAACCAAGAAGGCTTGTACATACTTGATTTGATAAAGCAAATGTAGCCTGCAATTTCCATTCTCAATGACAATTCATCTTCAGCTCCACAGAGCATCTCAGAACAGTCCATTCTCTCACAGCTCTCATGCGTGAGTGGACTGCATATCTCGCCCTCCAGAGCATGGCCTGGCTCTTCACAAGGGGCTTCTGGCTGAAGTCTCTGTGATCACCATTCATTCCTCTCTTACTCCTGCTTTCCTTCAGCATGCAAAGAATGGTACTCTTCCTGTTATTTCTCAAAGTCTTTTTAGTGAATAAATTAAGATCTAACTCTAAATCAGAGAAGCTGAGGGAGAAGCAGCTTGTCCATAGTTGAGGAAGTGCAAGATGTATGAAAATGATTAAGCAGATTCTAGGAACTCTGAGAAAGTACCTGTCTGCCTGGCCATTCTTGCATTGCTCTGGTGAGGGGCTTAACCAGGCTTCATATTTTTGAAGTGTGTCCTATTTTATAGGTCTTTACTTGATTTCTGGTGTGTATATGTAGCAGCACTGAAGATCTACAGCTGTAAGTAAAGACAATGAGAGCTTCATTGGAGTAATGAAAAATACACTTATTTGATACAATTTGAGTTTCTTCAGGTTGCTCATGCTCTTAATTAGACATTGGCTCATCAGTTTATTTCTTACAAAGCAACAGTATGCAATGCTGCAAATCTAGATTAGTCATTGGAGTAATTCAAGTTCTCAGTTTCATTAAGAATGGAGTTCAGCAGGGAATTGAACGTGTTGTGAGATTAATGGGGAAGAGGCAAAATATTAGGTATTAAAGTGAACAATCTGCATATTGTAAGACTGAGTGTTACTGCAAGGAAGGTGCAAACCATATTAACCAGTGCTACACAGAGATAAAGGGGCTAAGAATGATGTTATAGAGAATCAGTGCATGTGTAGTTGTGTGTGTGCGGTACAGTGAACAGTGCAGTGAACAGTGACAGTGGCCCAGAGCAGCCACGGCACACCCAGGGCAGCGGTTGAGTTGCCACAGCAGCAGCCTGCAGAAGGGGAATTCAGGAGGATGGCAGGCAGGCAGATGACTGAGTCACACTCGGTATTTATTAAACCAATATTCTGCCCAAGAATTGAGGCACACACCTCTCACTCTCAACATGGCTTTTCACAAGCAAGACTTTGCACTGGGGTAAATAGGATTGTCTCCAGGAGACAAAATGTCAGTAGAAGGAAAAAAAATGTAGGCTAGGTGTATTGTGTTACTAGATCTAGATTTTTGGCATCTTGTGACTCTTATTCCTTTGTATTTGAATCTGTAATAGTAAGACCTTAAGCATCGTTTAAAACGAGTGAAATTTTTTACAGGAAACCTGCTGTATTTGTTTTTGTATCTGCTTATGTTCCATTTCTTCCTGGCTCTGCTTGTCTAGCAACCACCATGCTGGTTAGCACTTCAGTGTCCCAAGAAAGGGGAAGATGAATATGAGTCACTAAGTTTAGCTCTTCTGACCTTCAGAGTTATCTTTACGATTTATGACTGGTTTACCAGACCATGTTGCTTATGATTCGCATTTGGAAGTTTATCAGCAACAATTTACACTAAGTATTAGGAAAACAAGTATGCTTTCCTTCACACAGCCTCTGTGCTACTTCTACCATGGTCTTCTGGGGTGTTTGGGAGCACTTTACTACACTCTATGGTAAGATGATAGCTTAAGCTAGTCTGAGACGATAGCTTAAGCTAGCCTGTTTCATCTTGTCTGTATCAAACACTTAAAAATCTTCATGCAGCAGATATCTATGTTCAAGCACACAAAAGGCCAAGTCAGATTGCCAGCTTACTGCCTCTTTCATCTCAAGACTGCTGTGAAGGCAAGTTTACCAACCCAACTGGGATCAATGCAGCACCCGTGTATTTTAGGCTACTGTCTGTAGTCACTTACATGTTTCATGTATCATTCACTCAAGATTAAGCCATTCTTTTGATGAGCATAGGCTACAGTCCTGATGCTTTAGTCTCTCCTCTGAAACAATTCTGTTCTGACCCTGCTCTAAAGATGCCTGCAAAGGGCTTCCTACTTCTAATAATTTATTCCCAAGGCCATTTGATCAGGAGGTAGCTTTTCCTTCCTCTCAGTAACTTAAGCCACAACCGAGTTCTCATTAGTCCTGCATAAAAACTGAGGACCTGAGTGGAAGTCCTCAGCAAGACCATGAGGTAAGGCCCAGTGCTAGGAAAGCTTGGGCCTAATCTGGAGGTTTGACTCTTCCTGTGTTTTGCATAGGCATAAAAGAGTGGGGTTTGGAGAAGCCAGCAGGTGAAACATCTGTGCTAGCTCACAGAAGAAGGTGCCAAGGAAACCTTTGCAGCTTAAAATACACACATGCATGAGATTGTTCTACTTGCAGTATTTGGGAATACTGCTATACTGCTTTGGAGGTTTTCACTTAAGCAGCTCTGACATAAACTGAGAACTTCTGGCCAAAAATTTTTCTCCTGGCTGCATAAATACGATGGAGTACTTGCAAGTTAGCTCATCATCTATCCATTTCCTATTTTGAAGGCAGGCAGGGGAAAGCAAGCGAATAACTCGGCTGACCTGTCCTCTGTACAATTGACATAGGTGGGTGTCATGTAAAGAAATCAACTGTAACAGAGAAAAGTCCAGTATTTAGTAGGACATTGGCTGTCTAAAGATGGTTAACTTCTGAAGTCACAGCAGAAATGTGTAACAAGACTCACCACTTAGTTTCTCTGTATTTCTCTTCCATACACAGAAGCAGCAAGTAGTAGAAAGCATCTGCCCTGTGAGTTACAGATTCTCTGATAGCTGAGGATACACAGAGAGTACGGTCATTACATAGAACCAAACTGCTGCTTCAGCATGAGTCTATAGGTTATGAAAGCTTTCTGCAAACCAAATGAGAGAGTACAGTGCTTATCTGAGCTGATCCTAAGGATGACAAGAATTTTCAAAGGATTTATTTCTCCCCTTCCTTGAGTTATATGGATGAAACATAACAATGTGCCTTAGGACATGATCTTAAGGTCCTTTCCAACCCTAACTATTCTATGATTCTATGTCTGGGTGATGGGTTAGTACAAACTGTGGGCATCACTCTGACCTGCCACGTTTCCAGGGTAGATAACCACTGTCACTGTGGTTTTGAACCAGGGAAAGTCTTGCCTCGATTTTGCACCTCTCTACTGGCCCCTGCGCTGCGACACTGCGCTGTTGGAAATGGCCTCCTCTTGACAGTCTGAGGGGGATTTGACTGTTTCATTAAAAAAAAAAAAAAAAATAATTAAAAAAACCCAACAAAACACCACCGCAAACAAACGCACCTAACAAGTATGAGATTATCGCTCCGAGTGGGACACTAATAACNAAAGTATTCATTTTCTTGGTGTGTTGACATATTAGAAAGATCCTTTAGCAGCTCCTGTTACTCCAGATAATCCAAACACTTTTCAGCCTTATCAGAGATTAGTATTGTCCGTCTGGCTAGTTGGTGTGACCAGATCTAGGACAGCCTAATGAAGTCAACCAGGAAAAAAGGTTGCATGTCATCTTGTCGTGGTTTAAGCCCTGTCAGCAAGCCAGCAACACAATTTCTCTCTCTCCCCAACCTCCTTTTTGCCTCCCTCTCCCCCCTCCACCCTCTCCACCCCCACTACTTCCGGAGGGATGGGGAGGAGAATCAAAAGAATGTAACTCCCACGGGTTGAGATAAGAACAGCCCAGTAACTGAGGTACAACACAAATCACTACTGCTGCCACCAATAATAATAGTGATAAGGGAAATAACAAGGAGAGAAAATACGGTATCACCTGCCAAAACGAGCCCTTCCAGGTCACTCTCAGTTACATCCCAGGCATGACNAACTGAGGTACAACACAAATCACTACTGCTGCCACCAATAATAATAGTGATAAGGGAAATAACAAGGAGAGAAAATACGGTATCACCTGCCAAAACGAGCCCTTCCAGGTCACTCTCAGTTACATCCCAGGCATGACGTGCTGTGGTGTGGAATACCTCTTTGGTCAGTTTGGGTCAGGTGTCCTCTCTGCTTCCTCCCGGCTTCCACTCCTCCCTGGCAGAGTGTGAGACTCACAAAGTCCTTGGTCAGACTTAAACATTTGAGCAGTAACTCAAAACATCAGTGTTATCAGCGCTGTTCCCAGGCTGAAAGTCAAAAACACAGCAGTGCACCAGCTACTAAGGAGGAGAAAAAAATGACTGCTACTGCTGAACCCAGGACACATCTATGAGAACAACATGATAAATCAGAAGTGCCTTACAGTTCTAAGTTTAAGCTGCTCACATTGCAGAGTCATGTGCAGACATAACCTAACACTGTCCGAGGTGAGTTAAGTTTCTTGTCCTCACATCTCATTGCACAGCTATTCTGGAGTTTGGCTTCTGAAAGCTGTAAATCTCTCTGACTTCCGTCTTATTTACTTTTCACTGTATTTGCTGCTGGTTTGCTGGCACAGGGATAGATACTGTTCTTTATCCCAATTAGATTTTCTTCCTTCCGCATGTTCATTCTAGGTATATTTAGAAAGTTCTGTTGCCCTTATTCTTCATTTTGTGAGTTCATATAGAATTAGAAGAGGTTTATTCCCATAAATAAGTTCCTTCCATAAATAGTGCTTCTCCTGTTCTGACATGAGTTACTTATCTCAAAAAATGACCACCAGAATGGTGATATTCCAGACTACATTTTACAAGGGGTTTGCTTTTTCTGTAGCGGTGCTGGAAATGCACATACCAAGGTTGTAAAATTGATTCCACTAGTTTCACATTTGCATCATTTTAGTGGCTTAGTCATCCCACAGTCACCTGGTATACATACGTACATTGCAGCAGGAGTTTTAGGGTGTTAATTCCAGAAGTCTTACAGTAAAAAGCTTCATGCCATTTCTATTATTCCATGCATCAAAGTAATTTAGTTTTTCCTTTTACAGTACTGTTAATAATCTTTTACTGGATGTGCCTGAATACTATTTGCAGATTTCATTAGCGTGCTCTACTTTTTGTTCTCAAGCCATTTGTAAAAGTCTATTTATAGGTCTATTTATAGGTTTTCTACCCCTTGACATGCCCCTTTGCAATGCAGTCCATGTGGCAGAAATACCATCTCTATTTTTCATCCGCAGCCCTCAGGGACTTCGCTGCAGATTGTCATAGTGCTAGAAGCAGCTCTGCACAGGGCAGTTCATACAAACAACTACAAAGAAGTTCCTAACCTTTCTAATAAATTCCAAACAGGAATGTTATTTTTCTTCATTTTGCAGGAGGGCTTTAGAAGTTTCAAGCAGTTGTATTCAAGTTTTAGATTATGTTCCCATCCCATGTGTGTGCCTAACTCCTATATGTTTAGCCAGGCCTTCCTAGCAGGAGTTATCCAAGACCCTGAGGCAGGCTCTCTGTCAGCAGCTGAGATCCCTGATCCTGCTTTGTTTTCTCTGCTGTAAGATCTGATATGGGAGTAAGTGGGTACGTTGGTGGCCAACCCAGTGACTTTAGCTGAAGAAACTGGTCAAGAAATCCTTTTGCTGCCACTCTATCTCTGGTATGTCAGCATGGGGGAACTAGGGCATAAATCTTCCAGCCTTTTTCCTTTGGTGCCCCTAGACTTGGTGTTCTGGTTCTGGGAGGCTGATGGACAAATCTCTCAGTTTCTCTTTGGTTTTCCAGGGGAGAATATTGCAAGATCACAGTTGCCACTGAAAAGAAAATGGGAGGAAAGTTATTAATGGATTGACCTTGATTTGAGATGCAGGGACTATGAGAATGAAGACCTTGGGCCCACTGTAGGAGAGGATCTGGTTCGAGACCATCTTAAGAACCTGAATGCGCACAAGTCCATGGGACCTGATGAAATCCATCCGTGGGTCCTGAAGAAGCTGGCAAGTGAAGTTTCTAAGCCACTGGCCATCATATTTGAGAGATCATGGCAGTCAGGGGAAGCTCCCAACGACTGGAAAAAGGGAAATATAACCCTCATTTTCAAGAAGCACTGG
>NDXB01010382.1:0-42756 GCA_002631895.1 Agapornis roseicollis
GGGGAGGGCAAGCCAGGGGGGTTGAGTGAGTGAACGAGCTGTGTGGGTTTAAACCACGACACCAAGGCAACCAAAAAACATCTGCTACACTTAGGATCCTAGAATGGCTCAGGTCGGAAAGGACCTTGAAGCTCATCCAGTTCCATGGGCAGGGACACCTTCCACTAGAGCAGGTTGCTCCAAGCCCCATCAAACCTGGCCTTGAACACTTCCAGGGATGGAGCATTCACCCCTTAGAGCAGCTCCAAAGACATGTAACACCCAATTTCCTATGCAACCCTGTCGACTCTCTTCAACACCTTCCAGTTTTATGGGTAAAACCTGCCTTATGCTGAACAGACCCATCACTGCTGGTTCAGACACGTTGGTTCAGACAGCTCTCCCCTCAAAGACACAGCACAGCTGGAACAAGAAGAGATCAGATTGCTTCTCCACCTTATTTTTCCTTCATCATAAACTTGCATTTCAGGTCCCTCCACCTCCATCCTAGTATCCTCAATCCTTTCCTCCCCACCAGCTATTTTTTCTTCCCCAGCAGCCTGTCGACGTGCCTCTTGAACTTATTTATAGTCTTATTTATAGCGCGGCTTCAGCCACCTCACTTGTTAACCTATTCCATATGTTTATTCCCCCTTTGTGTGAAACAGGGCTGCAGGAGATCTCCTTTCTCCCTGGGGCCTTCTATTTTCAGATGGTGGCCCCAGCTGCCCTCAAATTAGACCTGTTTTTTTTGTTCTAGCAAATAAAAGAGCAGCTCAGAAAGGATCCAGGATGATGAGAGAGATGTGACAGCCCTGTGCCAGCCATAACAAAGATGGATATCCAGCAGAAAGCCTGGATATCCATTCTCCACGAGCCTCATAGCAGGTTTTGCTCCGAAGAGTATCCCAATGGGATGAAAGTGGAAAGGCTCACCTGCAACCAAAGAGATACAGAGGCTGGGAAGCAGTTTTCACTGGGGATTTATCCTTGGGTTTTCCTTCACTGAGCCCCCAGCAAACTCTGTTCTTAACTTTTCCCATCGTCTGCTAGCTCATCCCTGGCCTGTGATCCATCCTCCTATCCCCCTTTGAAACCACTGTTTATTTCTGGTGTCCCCCAGCACACTTCCTCCCACCCAAATCTTCACAAACATCAGGGACCAGCTTCCCCAAAGCAGACAGATTTGGATGGCATTTCCTACAACTGCAGCTGCACGTGCCTGGACATCCAGGTCCACCCAAGGTGGAAGATGAGCAGTATCCAAGCACCACCACCCAAATGGCCAGCAGAAACGCATGCAAGAAGTTGGGCCATTATTAGAAGAAAGAAAACTTTTATGATGAGGGTGGTGAGGTGCTGCCAGAGGTTGCCCGGGGATGTGGTAGATGCCCTATCCATGGAGACATCCAACATCAAGCTGGATGGAGCTCTGAGCAACCTGATGTAGTTGAAGATGTCCCTGCCCATGGCTAGGTGGCATTTAAAGGCCCCTTGCAACCCAAACCATTCTATGACTGTATGATATTTCACTTAACTTGTCAGCAGTGATGGTTTCTAAACCTCTCACATTTCTTCCTCACGGCTGGGGGTCAGTGGCTGTGTGGCAGGGTTAATTTGCACACAGGGCCCCATTAAAAGCCCACCATGGAGGCACATCTGTCCTTCCCACCTTGTCTGCAAGCCCAGCTGCGGGCAGACAGAGCTCTGCTCTGCAGAGCAGCCCCCAGTATGCCATAAATGCATGAGTTACGGCCTTTCCTGAGGGACCATTGGTGTCTGCAGCCAGCAGTGCAAGCCCAAGGTACAACATCAGAGGCACAAAAGGTCCGTGTTTAGCATAGGGCAGCTTTACAGGTAAGCATGCTAACAATGCAGTGTTGGAGCGATCCCTATGCTCTTCATGCTCAGTTCTCCCCTCTTTCCAGCTCACAGCAATAATTTATCCTGGAAAACCTCAGCCGGTTCCTGCCAGCACCTGCTTTTCCTTATCTTCCCTCACTTTCCAGCCCTCTGAATGGGACACTTTGGTTTTCTTTCTCCAAGGAATACATTGGTGGGATTTTCCCTATGACCTCCTTGGTGTTTGCACTCCTTGTGCCCTAAAGCCACCCTGTTGTAAACCTCAGCATCTCACAGCCCAACCCTTCTTTCCTACCTGCTCCAATAGCTGCTGTCTCCTTTTCACCATCCAGCTTTTGTTCTCTTCAGTGCAACTCATCCTGCACTTTTCCAGCCTCATAACATCCCTTCCCCATCGAGGGGGGTTGGAACTCCATGATCTTAAGGTCCTTCCCAACCCCAGCTGTTCTATATGATTCTATGATTTCATGATTGCAGATCAATCCCATTTCTCTTCTCTCATTTTGCAAAGAGAAAGGTTTTCTATAGCGAGCTCCATAATCCTGATGTTTCTTACATGATATCAACCAACAAAGAGCTCCCACCGCCCCAAAAATAAACCATGAAAGTCATTTTTGCCCACCAGAAAGCATCAAAATACATTCTCTTTGCTTTCTTCTGAGCCCCTTTATTCAGGTCAGCAACAGACAGGAACAAACCTCAGGCTGACAGTGATGTCTCGAAGGCAATTCAAGAGTCTCCCCTAGGAAGCAGCAGGAGCCTCATTATTTTATATTCTCCCAGGCAGAATAATAAATGTGGGGAAAATCCAGCCCCAGCCTTAGCTGTAAGAAAGGAAACTTCCCAAATGGCTCTCCAGAGCCCTCGGATTCCTGTTTCATTGCCTCCATGTGAGCAGTCCCAGGTGTCTTGTTTTAATCCCTGCTGATCAACGGGGCAAGGCTCAGCACGTCTTTGGCCAAAAGGCTCATTCAATATTATGAGCAAGCCTTAATATGAGCACGGGGAAGGGAAAATACACACTCTGCAAATTCACTTCACCTTTTCTGTTGTAAAACATGCTGGATTTTAATGATTTCTATTTACCAGGGACCTCAGATTAGCTTTGAAGCATTTAGCAGTAATGTAGTTTCTTCTTTTTTCTTTCTTGTTTGGTTGTGAAACAGCAAAAACCCACCCCGTAACCCCGCAGGCTTTAAGTCAGGAAGCAGACAAGATTGCAAGGTCTTATTTTCCTGGGAAACAGGCAAGGCTGGAAAGAGATGGTTCAGATACAAAGAGGGTGGAAAGAAAGAAAATCAGATCCAAATACATCTGCAGAGAAATAGTTCACACCCTTCCTAACCAGGGATCAGAGCCCTGCGCTGTGCGAGGCTGCCACCTCCTGGGGTGGGCAGCACCGGTGCCAGGGCATCCATCAGGGATTGGGTTGGAGTTGGTATTTTAACCCCCGGAATGGTCCCCTCGCTGGGGAAGGTGAACTGATGCTTCCATCCACAGCGAGTAGAGAGGTTTCTAAGAAGGGAGTTGGAGTTTAAGGTGGGAGCACAGAGGGCAGATGATGCCATTAGCACTTGTAGAAGAGATGTGGGGAAGCAGGGAATGCTGCATTTCAACAGGAAGCCTACACGTTTCCTCCCTTATTGCAGGTTCTGCTGTTTTATTGACGTGGTTTTACTCCCATTACAGCTTCACCAGCCCATTTTCACTGATGTCTGCTTTGTCCCTTCCACCAAAGTCTCCTGACGGCACCACAGAGGTAGGTATTGAGAGTAGAGCAGATTTGCTGGCTCACCAATGGTCTGTGAGAGAGAGTAGATGAGAGGTGATGTGCCATGACTATATAGCTCATGGTACCCTCTGAGTTCATCTATGTGCATCAGGACATCTCCATGCTGGAGGGGGAGGTTGACTCCAGCCATTGCTCACAGGGATGGTCCCTTTCCATGGTCTTATGCAAAGAGCAAGCTTTGTGTCTGGAGATGGTGGGTTTACCCTTAGCAGAGGGCAGCATGGATCCTGATCTGTTTTAGGAGTGCAAAGGCATCAGTTTAGTGCAGGAGCAGAGTCCCCCTGCCCTGCACATGAACAGATATTAAAAGGGGAAGATCTCCCCCTGAACTTAGGAGTGGAGAAGACCCAAGTTCAAGATCAGAAGAGGATCATTTGGCCAACTAGGGCGCCCTCCCATATGTTACTGCTGCATTGCCTCCCTACACATAGTAGAGGAAGGTTCTGAAAGCCTATGTTAGGAGGCTTCCTAAGCAACCAGATCCCTTGCTGGAAAGGACTGAAAACCTCACAGGCCCCAAATGTCTTAATAAAATGGGAAAAGCCTGAGTTACTTGTAGGCTGTTGGCAGCTGTCTTGCATAGGCACAACCTGAATGGGATGCTGTAAGGAGTCAGTCTGGAAGCGGTAGCATGAAATGCCCTCCATGTCCTACAAATAAGTTTCTGCCTCCATCCAAGGAGTTTTACTTACCAGAGGCAGACCCCCATAATCACTCTGAAACTGCTAGCAGCCCTCTGGGTTTCAGAGAGAAGAATTAAAAACAAATTAGAGGTAATGAGCTCTTAAATTGCTTCTGAATCTACTGTGTGGCTGAGGGTTTGGGTGGATTTGGATAATCAAATCAAGCAGGGCCCAGGGCATGCAGAAGGCTTGGTATGGAGTTTAAGAATATTTTCAGGCTTCCCATTAAATATTAGATGTGATGCAACTGCACTTTCTCATTGAAAACTGAAGCAAGAAAAACACTGCAAGCCAAGATGCAGATTCAGCCTGAAGAAATGCTGTTTTCCCCCATATGAACTGTGCCAGCACAGCATTAGTCGATTTCTGTTATTAGTTACTCTTCTATTCTTCTGGAATAGTTATATATACTTATTCTTCTATTATTAGTTACTCCAGATCTAAATGGTTGCAGAGGATCTGCAGAAAGAGAGACAAAGCAATGGGAACTAAAGGGCCCTTCCCTTCTCTCCATCCTTTTCTGCGTAGTAGTACTATGTTCATTGTCAAGAATTACAAGCATGAATTACAGGACTTGGGAGAGATTTTCAGAGCAGGGAAATGTGCTACACACTCTCATATCACGGATGGAATACCTAGGAATGGGGTTGTGTTTGGCCATTCAGATGCACATCAGCATGGACACCCTGCACCAAAACCCCACAGGTTCAGATCTGAATGTCAAAGGCCAAGGTGATGGGGTACATCTTCCTGTTAGCAGATGGCTAAAGCTTATCTGTATAAATTCATTTACTAATCAAAATCAACAGTTTATGTGGTTTGGAAGGTGAAAACAGCAGAAATCAGTATTTAGAAGCAGGACAGGATGAACCCTAAGCCACTTAGCACAAACTTGTTTGCAATCAGCTACTAATCCCTTCCTATCCTGTCTTGATTAACTTCATGTACACTGGACCCATGCCACTGATAACACAGTGGTGTTTGGGAAGCGGATTTCAGACAGCTCCCATTCGCCACAGAGGGAACCCATCCAACAATGTTTTAAAGCAGGATTTTTATCTCATTGGAAGCTTTTGTGCCCTAAACTTGTAGGGAAATAAAGCACCTCCTTGGGAAACATGGCCTTTGCCAACGTCTCCAGCGGTCACCTCTGTGCAGTGGCTGGAACATCCCACATGCAATGAAGCCCTCTCCTAGTGCTTTCCCAGGCCACCCCTGATGGTAGCTTCAGCTGGACACTTCCAAGACTGGATTTACCCTCCTGGAAATCATCTCAGGAGCAGAGGAGCCAGGAGAGGGTTGGGAGCATGAAGGGAATGCTTCACATCTTCAGGCTTTTTAGAGAGGTGTCCAAAGCTTGTCTGTGTTTAAAGAGGTGTTTGGATAAATGATACTCTTGATAACATGCTTTAACTTTGGTCAGCCATGAATTGGTCAGGCAGTTGGACTGAATTACCACTGTAGGCCACTTCTAACTGAAACACACTATTCCACTCTACTCTGTGCCACTCCACTCCACTCCACTCTGTCCTACTCCATTCTATTCCAGATGATCTTAAAGTCCTTTCCAACCCTAACTATTCTATGATTCTATGCTACGTTTCACTGCAGCAGCCAAGGTTTTCTGGAGAACACAGCTCCAATATAATATTGTGCCCATAAATGCCCTCTGGACACCAAGACCACCTTGGACCTAAACTTGCCACTCACCCTTTCAGCGAAGACATACATTTGCATGCAGGATCAGACCTGTGGGTGAGCCCCAGTGCAAACAAATGGGAACGATGAGCCCACACCACTCTTTGATTTGATGGACCCCTTTGTGCAGCTGGGGTGGGAACAAACATGCCCCTAACAGTTTCTCACATGGAAAGAAGGGCTGCAGCACCCCTTTGTAATCTCACCAGGATCCCTTTTTCATTGACACAAACAACCTCAATGCTCAGGCTTTCTTTTAATGGAGAATCAGGAACAACCCTAAATCACTTTTCTTCCTATCCATGGGAAACAACTTGGGAAAACCCCTTCCAGCTCAAACCCCTCCAACCTCCTTTGTCAAGCATGCAGGACTGATTTAAAGTATCTTGTTACAACAAAGAACAACATGATTTGGCCATCAGACCAAAACATTTGGGTTGCCATCCTAAGGCAAATGCATGTAGGCTGCATTGGTGACCAGATCAATTTGCTCACCAGACCCGAGTTGCCATCCCAAGGAAAATGCATATAAGGCTGCTTTAGCAATGCCAAAGCAAAGCAAAGCAGATTACCTCCAGAACTTAATCCTCCTACTGCCTATTTTCCTCTTCTAAAACTAAGCTTCCCACTCACTGGAACCAGGACACCAGAGCTTTATGCCCTCCGCAGTCTGGACAAGGGTTTTGTGCATCCAGTCCTGTGGTATAAGTATGGCACTTTCCCTGTGCGGGCTCAGATTAATATAAAGCAGTTAACTTAACTAGCAACATATGTCTGCATCTTTTTTCCCACTGCCATTTAATCTCTCCCATCCACTGACCATGCAAGTCTCCTGTAATCACTGCAGAGTAATTACGTGATTATTCCAGCCCTCTAAATTACAGCTGCAGCTTGGACCCTAGCAATTGCAAGTGACACAGCAAGGCTGACTTTCTCCACTGTTAGTTAATTACAATAAGGCACAAAGCAAACCCAACCACAACAGGATGATAATAAAACAACCTGCCAGCAAATGCAGCTTCTGCTGAGAATTTTCACCCCAATCTTTCTCATCACAAGGAAGATTAGAGTGGGAGCCATTAATAAGATGGCAATTTATGTTAATTTATCAGCACCTAAGCCCAAGAGCCTTAATAAAACTAGCTAAAAGGAGATTTATGACAAACAAAGGCAGTTATGCGGTTGCTGTTAGTACAGCAGCCTTCCAAATCCTGTTGTGCTGGGTATTGCTGTCTAACTGGCTTAGGTGGAGGAGGTGGAGGAGGAGGAGGAGGATGGGGTGTGCAATGAGAAGGCTCATAGGAGGTCAAGGAGAACATCAGATGGAGTCTGTGGGTCTTCATCAGACCCTGTCCTGCACATCCAGCAAACCACAAGGTTTAATAAGCAATGAAATCAGTAGAAATAAGGCTTTTACAAGAGAGAAGAACCACAATGAGACCAACCTGCTGTCCCTCTCCTTGCTTTTATGGCCCTTCTCTGAGGGTGGCTTTGCAGTGTCAGGGTCTATCTGATGCCATTGGGCTGAGATCTCCCCTTGCAGTAGGGAAGAGAATAAGGATCTTAAGACAAAAAGACCTTAAGACAACAGGAAGTACAGAGGTAGGAGAACATCCCCCCAAAATCACTGCCGCCGTTTCCTTTTTTCCCTTAGAATTTCTGATGAGAATTCCCAAAACCTCAGTGGCTTCACAACTGGTGAAGGAATGGTTAAATGTTAGATATCTGCAGGGTTGGGGCCTTTTTTTTTTTGGCTGTTACACTGATTGTGGCTCAAATGAGAAGTATCTATGAATGATCTTTCTGAATCAGGCAAGTTTCAGCCAACTCTACAGCAGGCTGAAGTGCTCTGACCTTCCCTTCCCTGCATCCTGACATCCCCAGCCTGGGGAAGAGGAGTAGGGAAGAAAGCTGGAAAGGGCACGAAGGAAAATAAAAGGGGAGGTGATCTCCATCAGACATGAAGAGGATGCAATCTTTATCCCATGATGATCTAGAATCTCCTGAAATCAGTGGAAAAGCCCCAGATGATGTTTTGATCCTGATGAAGAACCATGCACTCTTCTGCCTAGGTTGAGAAGAGCACACAATGATGTAATTCCTCCATGGATGTAAATCCTCATCACCTGCAGGATTTGATCCAGTGTCTCTGTCTGGTCTCTGCTTGTTTCCTTTCCATTCAGGCTCAACACCCTGTGCTGCAGCATGACTGAAGACAGGTCCTCCATCACACTTAAGCTGATCTACTGGACACACCACATTGTCCAGTTGCTCCTGGGTTATTTAAGGGCTCACAAAGGGGCCATGAACTGGAAGCATGGCCCGATCTGTAACTGTAATTGATGGCATCAGCAAATTCAGAGCCACATTTAGGGCTGAAATACTGAAAGAGGCCATTTTGAGAAAGAAATGATGTTGGGTCAAATGCTTTATGGTCATAACAAGCAGAATCCTGCAGAATAGCAAACATGTCTATGTACAAATACTCATGGGGCACTTAGACCTCAAGGAGACAATGTTATGGGTTTGCAACGTGGCATCACAGGGCAGTAAAAATGAAAGGAAAGGGAGGAAAAGACTCTGCTGATGAATTGCAAAATAAACTGGTTTTCCAGCAATAAAGGGAGAAGAATATCCTCCATTTCCAGAGGGAAGATGGAGAATGGCAAAGATGCACTTTACAACCCATTCTGCTGGTAGAGACCAGGGGTCTGCTGACATTAATTTTACACATTCCCTTCTCTTCCCTCCGAAGAAAATCAAGCAAACCACTATGATTTAAGAAATGATAGCTTGACAGGCTTGCACTGCAGGCAACCTTCATCAAACATTAGCCTCTTGGCTTCACCGCAGAGCAGTCAGCTTTCAGTCTGGTTTAGAAGATCCTTATTTTATCCCTTGCTGGTTATGATCAGAATATTTCATCTATTTCCACCAAAGCCTCCTGACAAACTCCCTCTTCAAGTGAAAGTAGCAGGAGTTTCCCAGTCCTATGTGAGAAATGGTCATTAATGTTCAGAAGGACTTTGCTATTGGCATCGTGCTTTACGGAAGAGATTAGAATTGAGTTTGGCAAACCACACTTCAAAAACACAAAGAGAGGGAAAGTTTCAGCTCTTCTAACTTGGCTCTGTTTGCTCTGTACTAATCTGCAAAGTGTTTATGTCTGAATTCATGTAAAGGACAAGCAAGCACAGCCCTCAATAATTTCATGTGTATACCACATTTGGGCTATCGAGTGCAAGGACCTGAGGAGACAGAGGAACATCAAAGTGATCAAACCAGCCAAAGATAACATGACTGATTGGTGTAAATGGGAATGAAAGGCAAGTCGTCTGGCTTGCCAAGACTCCTGTGAGCTGTTGGCAGTGCCATGGGAGCTTATGGCCAACAGAGATAGTCACAAGGTGACCAAGTGGTTCAGAAATGTTCCTGGCCTTATAATAGGATGAGAAAGAGCATAAATCCACCAAACACCTCTGACACATTACTTACACCAGGGAATTAAACATTCCCATGACAGTGCCAAGCCCTGCTTGTATGTACATTCTGGGAGGATGCTGCTTCCTCTCTTATACACAGTGGTAGTGTTTATTCATCCAAGCTGTAGTAAGCCAGCTTCTGCTCTCCCTCTATCCAAACCTGGGTGCCTCAATGGCTGTTCTAGACACCAGGTTTTTGGATGTTTTGTGGATGGAGCTTATCTCACTTTTGATTTCAGCTGAAACACTCAGAGCCAAGAGGGATCAAAAACCCAGGGTCACCTCAAGAGGGGTGACCTGGTTGTGATCTCTGCTATGAAGACAACACTACACAAAAGAGCAATGTTTGCTGAAGCACAGCCCAGGCCCTTGTCTCTCCAGGAGCTCTCCTGGTGCAGGGCTACAGGTTAATCCACACTTTTCCTCAGGCCGGATAACACAACGCACCCACATCTCATGGGACAACCTCAGTGAGAGGTGCTGAGACCACTAACCCTGGGACAACAATGATAGCAAAGAATCCAAAACCAAAACCCACTGGAAGAGGAATCAAATGTGACTCCGTCTTTCCTGAAAGGTGCCCCAACCAGCGCATGTTGGAAGTAGGGACCCTCTACTCCTCCAGCCCTGCTCAATGTGAAGCACAAGGTCCACATCATCACTCAACCTCACTACCCCTACCTCACTACTCACTACCACTCAAGCTCACTACCCCTAATACTGAGGAGCTTTAGGCCAGGGGCAGATTTGGGGTGTAAGGGAAGGTTAAGTAACAAAAAACACAAGTCTGTGAAGAACACAGCCACCTACAGAAAGAGAAGGAACCAAGCAGGGTAAGAGGATGATTTCCACTTTGCATCCCATTGCCTGCAGGGCAGTCATGCTCCTCAATGACCATAGCCTTTGGTACTTCAAGCACCTCCAAAAAATGATACCTTCTCCTCAGTGACTTGTTTAATGAGGCCCAAGCACTGCAGCCCTCATCCTAAGGGCAGGGCCAAGGATGCTGCTAGGGACTCCATTATCTTCTTGTGCTCCGCTCACACTGTTCTGTTTAAAAGATTAATGAGACATATATTCTCAATCAAGAAGCTATTTCAGAAGCTCTTACTTCCAATCAGTGGTACAGTTCACTTAGCAGCATCATCTGCCCTTATTTTGGTTGGAGGTTTTAGCAAAATGATTTATGGATATTTATTTCCCAGGGAAGCATTTGCACATTGATGGACTGAATATTGATGGTGCTAAAGCCAAATAATCAATGCACATCTAATGGGGCATGGAGTGTGCTAAACTGCTTCACAGTATTTTGGGGTAGGAAGGTGCACAGATGAGAATCCCTGAGCTTCTTCCTTGAGTGATGTGTGTCTTTTGCAGTTGAAGAGCACATGCATGTTGTCAAGAGGTGAATAACTAGGAGGTGAATAAGAAGGAGGTGAATAACATACAAGCATCTTATCACCTATGACTGTAGATAAGTGAAGATCCACAGATGGTGGATCTCAGGCTGAGCTCACAGGACTTGTCCCACTTAAGAAGATACTACCCTATCTCAAGAATTCAGTTTGTGTCTTGTGGGTCTCATCCACACCAGCACTCATTCTCCCACATTATATCTGGTCCAGCACAAATCTTCTTGTCACCATATAGCTCAGCATCACGCCAGGGCAGCAAGATGTGCAAAGGGACACCACCAAAACACCTCCACTCTAGACACCTATAGTGGGATTACATGACTTGCAACCAGAATAGAGGAAACCAGAGGCTGTGTCCTGCCTGGGATGCTCAAAAGGGAAGTTTTGGACCACAGTTTTGATGGAGGAAGAGCCAAGGCACTAAGGGTCCCATCAGGAAGGCAGCCCAATGCTGAACTTGCAGTAGAAAAGTCAAGTTAGTTCAAACATTAACCTATCTCCAGAAGCTTTCCAGCTGGTTTTTGGTCATATCTGGGCAGTATCACCTTGTTTCTTGTTCTGGAAATAGTCAATATCTTCATAACAGCACAACCCCTTGTTTTTCAGCAGCAAATTAGCTCACATTGCAATTTGTATTACAGCACTTAGGGAAAAAGAAACCCACATTCAGTTCCACTTTAACTGTTTTAGCAGCACTCAGTGAGTCTCTCAGGAGCTCCCAGAAGCACTGTGTGTGCTGGCTGCTCTTCTAAGAGGCCCATCCATCTCTGTCCCTCCGCTCATTCCTTTACAGCTCTGCAACGTTCCCATTTTTAACGTTACTTTTAGGGCTATTTCTGCAGGTTTCATAACCCTATTGCTCTTACTCAGAATAGCTTGCAACTGCACTCAGATCCTTCCACAAATCTTCCTTAGGAGTTTCTATCTCCCCAAACCTCTGCAGCCAGCTGAAGCCTCGGCAATACCAATGTGTTCACCAGCTGCAGGGTTTTGAACCCCTGGGTTCTTCTGATCAGACTCTGAGGGCCACACTGCAGACATCGACCTTTGCAGATAGGTTTTCTGCATGGTTTTGGGCAGAGAGGAACTCAAATCTGTGAGCAAATGCAACTTGTTTGAAGTCCATCGAACCAGCAGGTTGCTCCTGATTGTAATTATTGCTGGGATCCTATATCTGGCATGCATCAGACTAACGTGGGTGATGACGGGTTTGGTGTTGGATTTTCCACTAAAGCAATCCTAGGGCACGGTGACTAAGCAAAACTAAGAGATAGTCACTGTTCGGTATTCAAGGCCAGGTTAGATGAAGCCTTGGGTGCCATGGTTTAGTGTGAGGTGTCCCTGCTTATGGCAGGGGGGTTGGAACTGGATGATCTTAAGGTCCTTTCCTACCCTGACTATTCTATGATTCTACGATTCTATTCTGTGCATGTGGACCATGACTTGAAGAAGTTCTGATTTTAGTTCTGGTGTCCTCAACATCAAAAGGACATGGAGCTGTTGGAACGAGTCCAGTGGAGGCCATGAGGATGATCAGGGACTGGAGCAGCTCCCATATGAAGACAGGCTGAGAGAGTTGGGGCTGTTCAGCCTGGAGAAGAGAAGCTGCGTGGAGACCTCAGAGCAGCTTCCAGTGTCTGAAGGGGACCTATAGGGATGCTGGGGAGGGACTCTTCATTAGGGACTGCAGTGACAGGACAAGGGGTAACGGGTTCAAACTGAAACAGGGGAGGTTTAGATTGGATCTAAGGAAGAAATTCTTTGCTGTGAGGGTGCTGAGGCACTGGAATGGGTTGCCCAGGGAGGTTGTGAGTGCTCCATCCCTGGCAGTGTTCAAGGCCAGGTTGGATGAAGCCTTGGGTGGCATGGTTTAGTGTGAGGTGTCCCTGCTTATGGCAGGGGGGTTGGAACTGGATGATCTTAAGGTCCTTTCCAGCCCTGACTGTTCTATGATTCTATGATCAGGACAAGCTCCTGTTAGCACTGCATTTTTCATCAAATTTCACACATTTCAAGATTTTCTCTATGCTTCACTTTGCATTTTTTGGCCTCAAGAGTTCATTTTAGGCTCTTCTTTAAGATCTTTAAGTACATCCACTTAAAATTCCTGTATTTTTATGAAGCATTTCAAAGGATGCAGCACCTCTGAAGCCGATGTGGTTATCTTCAGACCACTGGCCATGAATTGGCACAATGCTTCTACTGGAAATGCCAGTTAGGTGTACAATTCCCTGGCCAGCACGTAATCCCAACCATGATGGTTTCCATCTCACGCTCTGATATAAACTTATTCCACGTTGATTTGGAAACTAGATGATTCTTTCTGATCGAACATGCTTGTATTATACTGTTCCCTGTATCAGTTTCGAGTACAGCCTCATCAAATACTCTCAGGAGCATATCAACTATCAATAGTTTTCTTGGTTGATCCTCTACTTTACATCCTACATCTGACACTGGAACTGCAACCTTTGTATTACAGAAGAGATACCAGTCAATCCCTTTGGTGCTGTGGGTATAAGATGCCCAGAGTCAGGTTTTTGCTACAACCTGTGAACTTATACATAACATTCCTCATCCGGCTCCTTTTCATTTCATTTTAAACACTAAAATACTCCTGTTATTCCAGCGTAAGGACTCTTGCACTGGAAACCACGATTAGCTATTCCCTATTTAGCTTCTCCTTGTCACTCATGGTTTTATAGACTCCTGTTTCCTTCTCAGCAGTTCATACAGAAACCATGCCATACCTTTCATTATCTTCTGTAGTGATAGGACAAGGGGGAATGGATTTAAGTTGAAAGAGGCAAAGTTAAGGTTGGATCTAAGGAAGAAGTTCTTTATTGTGAGGCACTGGAATGGGTTGCCCAGGGAAGTTGTGAGTGCTCCATCCCTGGCAGTGTTCAAGGACAGATTGGGCAGAGCCTTGGGAGATGTGGTTTAGTGTGAGGCGTCCCTGCCCATGGCAGAGGGTTGGAACTGAATGATCTTAAGGTCTTTCCCAACCCAAACCATTCTATGATTCTATGATCCTCACTGCTCTCCTTTCTGCCTTTTCCACTTGTAGTAAACCAGTTTTGAGACAAGGGAAGCAGAACACAGTACTTCAGGGGGTTTTGCCCAACAGCACGATGGTATCTTCTGCTTTTATCTGTATTGTTTTCCTTTCCAATTGTTTCCTTCCCAACAACGCAAATACACCCCACGCATACAATAGTGCTGCAGACTGAAGCGCTTGCATACGTTTTATCTTTATAAACACTGATAAAATAGGTAGGGAAATTACAAACTTGAAAATAAGAAGCATCAATATTGTTGACTTGCAAAAAAGAAAGGTTACATCCTCTCATATTGTCATGCAAATGGGGAAGAAAATCTTCATCATTCTGGAAGAAAGCTTGAGGAAAATGGCATCTTTATATATATTCAGTATAATTCAGGATAACAATGCTATGTAAGTACCAGTAGTAAAGTCTAAAATTGCTGGAAATTTTTACTACTAATATTATACATTTTGATATACACTGATATAATTCAGAATATTTATTAGTAAAAGGTGCAGTAATGTCATAACGGTTACTCTAGAAGTTTCCAGTTTTATTGTGGAGGTTATATTTCACACAAAGTGGGTTTTCTTCATTTCCCCAGATTTTTAAGTTTCCTACATTAGACTCCAGAAGGAAACTAAAGGCAGTCAGAAGAGAAACTGCAGAAGTCAGGTTCTTTCCATCTCTACTGGCAACACAGTGCAGCACTGGAGCATCAGTCCAGGCTCCTTGGCTTGTTCAGTCCTGGCTTTCCAAGGACAATTTAATTCCTAAAAGTCTCACTGCTTTTATGCATAGAATTTGGCTTTGCCCATCCTGAGGCTTCCTTGGGTTTAGCCATAGATGGATGAGCTGGGTCATGGTGTAACCATGGAGTTACCTTCAACAATAAGGAATCTGGTTTACCTTACATAACCTTCATAGAATCCCAGATTGTTTGGGGTTGGAAGGGCCCTTAAAGCTCCTCCAGCTCCAACCCCTGCCACGGGCAGGGACCCCTTCCACTGGAGCAGCTTGCTCCAAGCCCCTGTGTCCAACCTGGCCTTGAGCACTGCCCTTTATGTACTGGATTTGAACCATCAGAAAATCATATATTTGGTCACAATCAGGTACTTGAACATCTTCCACAGCAAGCAGAGGAAAAACACTTAGAAGAGGCATTGGTCTGATTTTAAATGACCACAGAGCTCTTTTCAGCCAAGCTCGATCATGAACATCCCAGTCAAAAAGCCAAAGGCATAGAATCATAGAACAGTCAGGGCTGGAAAGGACCTTAAGATCATTCAGTTCCAACCCCCTGCCATAAGCAGGGACACCTCACACTAAACCATGGCACCCAAGGCTCTGTCCAGCCTGGCCTTGAACACTACCAGGGATGGAGATTACAGTTTCTTCAAGCACCCTGTGCCAGCGCCTCAGCACCCTCACAGGGAAGAGCTTCTGCGTTACATCCAACCTGATCTCCCCCTGTTTATGCTGGTGATGTAGCTTCCACCAGCACAGCACAGAGATATCCTTTGAGCACAGAGATATCCTTTGAGCACAGAAGCAAATCCAGAAGAGCCAAGTGCAGCATTTCAAAGCAAGCTCTGCAATAACATCGTCTGCAGCTTAGCATTGCTTTCACGCAGACCAGAGGTGGTCTGATGGGGTCTGAAGGATGCACTGTGGAGAGCTGCGGCTGCCTTCCCATAGATCACCCAGCCGCCTATAGACAGAAAGGACTTGCTCACCCAAAATGATGGCCAGTGGATAAGGCACTACCTAACACTGAGCAAAAAGCCTTCTATGACCATGTAGCTTCATTAATGCAACCAAAAAGGTACTTAAAACAGTTTTACAGCACAGTTAATTTATCATCTCAAGCCAAGTGCACAAGAATTCATGGCAAGTCGGCAAATTCAAGCTTACTCAAAGTAATTCCTCAGAATAAATTACCAAGACAACTGCTTTTTGACTGTATCTCCTTTGGATCTCCATTAGTTTTATATTAACACATCTTAAATCAAATATACAATTCACTACAGATAAAACCATGGCTTTTTGTAACTGGTTCATTGCAAACCAAAGGAAAATGTCATACACCCTTGGACTGTAAAGAAGGACTTGAAAAGCTTTTCATTACCTTTATGCTTGCTTAAAACTCATTAACCAAGTATTCCCTCTGCTCTCCAAGGTGTAACATCATTACTTGATGTTCTCCTCTCAAGGTGAAGTGTCTTTAGGAAAATATACATTTCTCAACACCAGGTTTGGGGCTTAAAAGAGGAGTAGCAGGGTGGAATTGAGCGGTCTGTTATACATCCAGTCACATCAAACAGTCCTTTTGGCCTTAAAATCAACAAACATAAAATTGCCCCTTCTCTTTCCCTCCCTTCTCCAAATCAGTAGTTAAAAGATGGCAATCTACATGAGCTAAAGCTTGCATTTTAATTACTAGCCTTGTGTTTACATAGGAACCAAGTAGTTCAAAGTTGAATGTGCAGTAATTAAAGCATTTCCAGATGTGTTCGGTGATCCCACTCTGCTTTTACAGCCTCCAGTTGTCATATATGTCCCTTCTGCAGCTGTATTAGACCCCAAAGTTAACAACTTCAGTCCAAATGGTGTTTTCTGAACAAGAAATATTCCTGGAGCTCAGCACTGCTGTGACCAATATCTTGATAATGGGAGCTCTGATCCAGCAAAACACTTCAAGATGATCCTGGCCTCCAGTAGTTGAACTGCTCCCTATTGACTGAAACCTCTGAAAACCCAACAGAGCTGAGAATTCCATAGATAATGTGAACCACATTGTGGGATTAAAAACAGGGGGGAAAACACTTTTCCACTAAAATCTGTTAAGGAAAACGTTCTAATTTTCCTTTCAAAATTGTGCTGGTTTCCTTGACAGGCTATAAAATATGATTATTTATCGTGCTTTATATTTATCTTGTCAACCTGGAGAAGAGAAGCTGCATGGAGGCCTCAGAGCAGCTTCCAGTGTCTGAAGGGGGCCTATAGGGATGCTGGGGAGGGACTCTTCATTAGGGACTGGAGTGACAGGACAAGGGGTGATGGGTTCAAACTGAAACAGGGGAAGTTGAGGTTAGATATAGGGAAGAAGTTCTTTACTTCTGTGTGCTGAGGCGCTGGCACAGGGTGCCCAGAGAAGTGGTACTTGCTCCATCCCTGGCAGTGTTCAAGGTTGGGCAGAGTCTTGGGTGCCATGGTTTAGTGTGAGGTGTCCCTGCCCATGGCAGGGGGTTGGAAATGGACGATCTTAAGGTCCTTTCCAACCCAAACCAGTCTGTGATTCTATGATTCTATGCTTGTGTTTTACATCGCTGTGTGATGGGGACTGTTGACTTCCTAACCAGCTTTGCAGGTGAAACACAAATAATGGCATTATCAGCACATGAGTTAAATGTTCTGAGCTACCAGAAAAGTGCAAAGTGAAAACCTAATCTCCACCCTGGCAATGCCTGAGTGCTCCTGCCCAGCCCAGCAGGACAATTACCAATTGAGCAAGAGGCAAAGATGATAAAAGAGGTTTCTCATGCAGAGAGATGCGCTATAAGCAAGGGAGCGCAGCTGTAAAATTGTTAGGATGAATAAATTTGTGCACAAGGCCAAGAAAAAACCCTTGGTACAATTATAAAAAGCTTTGCAGCAGCAAACAACTTGACAAACCTTTGCTTTTCCTGATTGGTTTTGATAGGCCCTAATTAAAGTCCTATCTGGCAACTCGCTGTGAAATCAGAAGAGCTTAAGAGAGTCATCTCTCATGTTTTCAGGCTTTGGAGCCATTCCCCTCCATACACACCTACCTCCACCCACTTGGGAGATTAAATATAACAGTCCAGACAAGATGAAATGCAGTGCTTCTACAGTTTTATTTGATTTATTAAAAGGAGACAAGCAACCCAGTGGGAGGAAAAAAGGTCAAGTGTTCTAGATCCTTACGAAAGGCTAAAAGCATCGCTCTTGATTTTCAACCTTCTTTTCCAATTGCTGCTGTGTGTTTCCAAGCAGAGATTAAGCTATAAGAGGGGGCTGGAGTTGAGGGAGGAAGCCTGGGTCGCTTAAGGATGCTGATGAGTGGAGGGAAAAGCAAAAGGATGACTTTCTGGTTGCCACGTGAGCATCACACAGCCCAGAGGCACAGCAAGGGTGCCACACAGCAGCATTGGACTGAAGAGGCTGCCATGCACACACCTATGAGCTGAACCTGTGGTCATCTCACCTCCAGGAAGTTGTGTAAAACACTTTCCCATAAGGAACATTTTCTCCTTGCCATTAAAAGGGAGGCAAGGGCTTATTGAACAAGAAAAAGCTATTTCCCATCTCTTCTGCCTCTGTGGTTTCTGTGAGCCTCAACCCCACCTCTCTTGATTTGTCACCATGTCCCTTAATGCCATATTTCTCCATTAAAACACCCAGCTGTCTCATAAACCAAACTTTGCTCCTTGTTTCAGTGGCATTATTGGGTTTATTACTCCAATATTACCACGAGCTGGTCCTCTGAGAAGTATATCCTTTTTCTTCCAAGTGTAGACCTTGTTGTTATCAGTCCTGTGACATGTTGCAAATAATATAATCCTCTAATTGACCTCCAATGGAAAATAGCTGGGGACCACAAACAGCTACTGAGTGTGTATTCTCTGATTAGCATTAGCAGAGTGCCCCTGTTTGACCATGTTCAAATCAGCTTTCGTGCCTCGGAGAATAGAGTAAATATATATGGTGGTTAGACACTGCAGTCAAGACAGAAACTAAATTCAGATGGGAATATGGAGTGATTTTCTTAGGGGTTTCCTGGGAAATTACTTACCTGGGAATACAGCAGCTTCTCCAGAACTTGGAGTCTTTAAATCATGGGTCAGTTTGTGTTGGTAACTTCAGGAAGGCCATCAAAAGAAGACACAAATATGAAAGCCTGTAAAATGTGATCATAAGTCCCCTCATAGCATCTTTGGTCTGGATTTGAGCTGGTTCTCCTGGCTCTGGGTCCTTATGGCAGATGCTCAAGCACAGCCTTTATCTCAGTCTTTCCTGCAGGCATGGCACACTGCACTCCGCCTCCACACCTTCCCCCTGACTCCCTCTGAGCTTATCAGATGCTAGTTTTACTCTTTAGAGGGCACAGTGATCAGCAAGGATACCCCCCCCTCCCCCCAACATTTGGCAAAGAAATTGTTTTGATCATGTCATGTCACTGTTAGAAAGCATCTTCAATCTTCACCAAATAACTGAAGGCTTTAGAAGATGCTGTCCCCCTGGGCCAGACCTTGTTGCCATTTTAGAGGTCAACCAGCATCTGTGTCCTTACATTAGCTTTCTTGCATGTGACAAAGGATAAACTTATCTTCAAAGCCCTCACAGCTAGTCACAGGTCTGTTTTCTCCCACCGGGAAGCACATCGCCTCCTCCCATGTGGAGTAAAACATCTTCAAATGTATGCCAGTGATCTCACATCCGACAGAATAAGCAAAATAACTCTAGGCTACATTAGCTTTTGCTAGGAAAAGCTTTTACAAGAGCAAAATGCTGTGATGGGGGACAACACTACTGCCTGACACATCATAAAGCAACAAAACACAGCAGGTTAAACTGATCTCTCTGAATAACAAGGTTCTTCACCATATGGAAACCCCATTCAAATGACAGCTCTTTCACTAAGTCTGTTCTTATGGTCTGTTAAACCAGACTTACAGCTGCATGGGTGTACCTTTCCTGTGAGTTTGATGTTGGCCCATCTATACACATTCCTGCAAAGAGATCCCACTGAGTATCATGCTTGTTCATGAGGTTGTTGTATAAAGATTTAACTTGAGAACTAAACCAAGGAAAGCCTTTGTCCTTTGTAATCTGGTACATGAACATAAAGCAAATGGTGAATTAGATGGGCTAAACCCATAGACCCATCCAGCTGACGGGTTCCTGGTGTCACTTCACAGCCCAAGGAAGTCCATTCTGCTGGTGCTAGGGCCATGCATGGTGATAGACACAATATCTCTGTGATGATGTCTCAGGGATGTGTCAGGCTCTTTCTTTGATCAGGGCACTGACTGGCTGGCATTGCTCTGATCTTACAGTGAGCAGGATGTAAGATAAATCCACAGATACCATTAAATGGATATTTGACTCCCAAGCTGAAATAACAATGCTGTGTGTACGTCAACACAGAAAACGGGGTTCATAACTTGATGCATGTGTTCAGATTAGCCACAGGAATTATCTTGCTAAGAGATGTGCTACAGGCTCAAGTAAAAATCATGAACTCAACACAGAACGATAGTGGTTGGTGTTCTTTGTGCTTTGTGATGCAGAAGGTGGGGCTTTATAATCATAGTGGTGTCTTTAGAATCTATAAATACAGAGCTCCCCTCGTGATTAAATTGTCACACACCTCCATAAGGAAAGGGACTTATTGTCTCCCTTTTATGGAGTGGGAAATTAGGCACAGCTTTACACCAGCCATAATTATCTTCACCTATGGGTTCGTAATGGCTCGCAGTGTGGAAACACTCTGCTGCGAGAGTAATTCATGAAAATGACCATGACTCATTTTTAACCTATCCCCACCACAAAATAGCCCAAAATGTGCAGTTGTAGATGTGCCTTTTCTGATATCAGCAGGAAGGCTCCAGAGATGGGAATGGAAAGACAAGATGTATGAAGACAGGTTGAGAAAGTTGGGGCTCTTCAGACTGGAGAAGAGAAGCTGCGTGAAGACCTCAGAGCAGCTTCCAGTGTCTGAAGGGGGCCTATAGAGATGCTGGAGAGGGACTTTTCATTAGGAACTGTAGTGATGGGCATGATGGGTTCAAACTGAAACAGGGAAAATTCAGGTGGGAGAAAAGGAAGAAGTTCTTTACTGTGAGGGTGCTGAGGCACTGGAACAGGGTGCTCAGAGAAGTGGTGAATGCTCCATTCCTGGCAGTGTTCAAGGCCAGGCTGCACAGAGCCTTGGGTGACATGGTCTCGTATGAGGTGTCCCTTCTCATTGTGGGGGATTGAAACTGGATGATGTTAAGGTCCTTTCCAACCCAAACCATTCTATGATTCTATGTGGTCCCAGGTTGTTCCCAGGGGGATGGAGAAAGCAAGAGAGTGGTTGTGCCTGTGGTCCCTCCACCATGCTCTGAAGGATGAAGGAGACTGGCTCTCCCCTGAGCTGGGAGGACCATGGGCAGGTGAAGTAGCTCCTGGGCTACAAATCTTGCAGGTCTTCAGCCTGAACATAGGTTTGAACATAGGGAGCTGCCTTCCATCACCAGAGTGAATTGCAAAGGGATTTTGTGCTTCACACGGCCACTTCTAAAAAGGGAATGCTATGTATATAATTTGGATTTCATATGACAGACCTCAGTGGAGACACTGGATTCTCATCAGAAATGTCTCATAGAAAGCAAGCCTGCAGGGAAAGGCTGTTTCACTGGCTTTTGAATTCTAATAGCAGACTATTTTGCACTGTTACCAAGCACCTTGAAATCACCTCAATCCTCTAAAGAAACAGATCCCTGGGAGATGCATTGCCTTTGTTTCTTGTGTGATGTTCTGCATGGGGATGGTGGTCTATAAATGTCAACACGTTCTAGTCTAGGAGTGACCAAAGTCATTGTGACTGGGTTTTGCTTTACCCATGTTAAATGACATTGGTGACTAGAGTCCATTTATTGTGGGACAGGCTGGATTCTCAGTGTGTTACGGCAAAAAGAAGAGACGTGGCATGGGACTAAAGGTCTTGGGATATTTGGAATAGAGATCTTGAGTTTCTGTGTTAGGTTTGTGATGGAGAAGACTTCAGGCAGGAAGAGAAGAAATCTAGGGAATTACAGTACAAGGGGCTCTTGCCAGAAGGGATTGGGCATTCCCTAACTCCTGACCAGGAAAGCCTCCAATGGGAACCTATGTGGGGAGAAGAACAAATTCCCTGAGAATCTTGTTCCTACCTCCTTTTCCTGTGGGAAATAAGGTCAGTATCCAGAGTGGATGGATCCCAATCTCTCCTTTCTTCTGTAGAGGATCTCAGCACTGGTGCTGGAGGATCTGAATTAGGAGGAAGCCAGAGGTTGGTTTCAGCTCTGCATGTAGGTGTCAATGTACTGGTATCTACATTAGCCATATGCATGAGTTCCTGCTCATGTACATGAAGAGCAATTGAGCCATGCAGATGGAGGTGTCTGCTTCCATACGGGCTGGATTGCTCCTAATCTCCATGGGGTGTATTGACTAGCAGCTCTATTTAGCTGCCCATGCATAAGTATTCATACCTATGACCTGGTGTCCAGTTGCTGAACCAGGAGTGCACAAGTGTCTTACAGATTCTGTGTGAAGACCCATCAGCCATTTTTTGGATGTCCCAGGTATCCCATGGCCTCTACGTTGCACCAAGACCTTCCACACAGGCAGAGCAATGAGCCTTAGACCTTAATTGACAATGCAAACCATCTAGTAATGGGCATTTAGTCTAAGCCAGCCCCTGGGCTTCTCGCATCATCAGTGAGGAGGTGAGGGAACATGGTCCCAGGGAGTGAGATAGCTGCTGGGCTTCAGAAGTACCATTTCCCTTTCCTACCAACACCTGCACAGCAGCAAAAGGCAACAGTCCCCATATGATCAGGAGTATAAACACTGAATATTAATAGCAATATTGTGGTCAAATTCTGCGTGGCACTACTGACTCACAGGAACTCAGCTGAGCTGGCCTAGCAAAGGGCAAACCTGATGGTTTAACAATTGCAAAGCTTTTTGGCCTCCACTTTAATTAGAATCATAGAATCACAGAGTACTGAGGGTTGGAAAGAACCTTAAGCTCATCCAGTTCTAACCCCTGCCATGGGCAGGGACACCTCACACTAAACCATGGCACCCAAGGCTCTGTCCAACCTGGCCTTGCACACTGACAGGGATGGAGCATTCACAGCTTCCTTGGGCAACCCATTTCAGTGCCTCAGCACCCTCACAGCAAAGAATTTCTTCCTTAGATCCAATCTAAACCTCCCCTGTTTCAGTCTGAACCCGTTACCCCTTGTCCTGTCACTGCAGTCCCTAATGAAGAGTCCCTCCCCAGCATCCCTATAGGTCCCCTTCAGACACTGGAAGCTGCTCTGAGGTCTCCACACAGCTTCTCTTTTCCAGACTGAACAGCCCCAACTTTCTCAGCCTGTCTTCATATGAGAGCTGCTCCAGCCCCTGATCATCCTCGTGGCCTCCTCTGGACTTTAACCAATCCTCATCTCCCTCATGGAGAATGGGAAAAAAATATGGAGCAGGAAATGGAAGCACAAAAAGATTAAGAATAATGCTTTAATCCACCTGGAAAACTACAATCAAACTCAGGACTAGATCTCTGGAGCACTTGACTCCAGACCCGCTCCTAATCCAACCTTAGCCACAAGCCTTTTGCCTGGTGGCACAGGAAAACCAGCACTGCTTCTGGGCTGTGTGATTTTATCCTGCCAGCTAAGAGGTCCGCAGCCTCCAGCGTTGTCTCAGCACCTTTTGCCAAAACTGAGCCCTCACATGGTTTATGCAGTTTTGCTTGATTTACTTTGTTCCTTTGATGTGCAAGGATTTAGTGGCATGCTTCGCAATACAGTAGCATGAGACACATTGCATAAAATCAAATCACTACTGGGGCAGATGCTTCCAGATTTAAAAGCTCAATTGGTACCACAGACACGTAGCTGCCTAACTGCAGGCTGTTTCGTCTGAGACTGAGCCTGTGGGGGCTTCTCAGGACCCCTTTTAGTCCCAAAACTGCAGTAACAAGGGTTAGAAGTCATCCTTTGAACCTCAAGGTGAATGTTTTAGGTCAGCAGTAGCTGATCTATAACATTCAGGCTGTGCCAGTGCCTCTAATGATCTGCTTTCAGCTCTGATGCATCAGCAAGTGCCACCCTTCTCCCTTCCCTTTGCCACTCTGCCAGCTGTGGACATGGCCAGGGTGACCTAAATAGTTGTCATCTCCAGGGTACATTTTACCTTGATTCACAGTTTCTAATAGAGGACATGAAACAGATGGATAGTTCCTAGCTGGTCTACATAGGAACTGCTTCATGCTTTGGGACCTGTCAAGTGATGCTCAAGGTGATGGGCCAGCTCCTAAACACAGTCAGGCTTTCCCTGTGATCCATCAGCCACCAACTGAGCCATGTGTCCTAGGGAGAGGGCAGCTCCCAAATCAGAGGATGAAGCATGTAAAATCAGGCAAAAAGCATAATCAGTGACTTCAGTGGGAATGAAGTATCTGTGTGCTGGTTTATGAATATTCCACCTACCTATAGCTGCAGAAGCTTAAATATCTTTCTCATCCTGTCTGTGCCATCCCATCCCTTCATCTCCTCTCCTCTCCTATCCTCCCTTCTCCTCTCTCCTCCCCTCCACTCTTTCTCTCTTCTACTTTCCTCTTCTCCCCTGCTCCACCCTACCCTGACATATTCCATAGGTTCAAGTGTATACACACTAGATTGCTCAGGACATACAGCAAATGACCTCTGATTTCTTCCTTTCAAGTAATAGGTTTCATCTCACCCAAGTGTCAGCACTAAGTAAGTGACTCATCTGAGCTTTCCCATTATGGCCAACTGAGAGACACGAGCTTTTCTTGACTCCTCCTTACTCCTATTACTCCTCCCTACTCCTATTTTAGACGTTCATGTTGGGAAGAGTAGAACCATTCTGGGGAGTTATCTACCCAGCTGTTGTGTCATATGGGGATCCTATAGTGCCAGCTTAGTCTGACTACCTACTATGGGGATACTATAGTGCCAGCTTAGTTTGACTACCTACTATTTAGATGGCTACAATGAGCTAGGAGACATTGTTCCATAGAAACCTCCATCTCCACCGCCAGGAACAATTAGAGCATGACATCAAAGAACGAATATCATCTTTTCTCCTTCATTCAGCTGTGGATTGGACTGATTGATCAGAAAGAAAAATGGTGGGTTAGTTTTACATCATAATGCAACACACCAGTTCTTTAGGGCTGTAATCCTGCATGATTGAAGTCAATAGGAGTAGATGGTCAAGGACTTACCATGAAGGTCTACTGGTATCTGTATGTTATTGCTGCCTTTGAGGGTAAAAATCATGCTGTAGGGAAAACAAAGGCAACAACCACAGTGACTATAGGAAACAAGGCGTAAGCTTCTTCTAGTCACTGGCAAGAAGCTTGAAATACCCTTTCTAGTTCTGCAATATCTGGAAGATTCAATGTCGCAGTATCTCATCTCCTCTGTTGTGGTTTGGACAAGAACAAAATCCTGGGCCATGCCCAAGAGCTTCAGGCACTGAAGATTGCTATTGGGGCTTTAGGTTGGAAAAGTTCATAATGAAAATCCTCCTTGTGAAATATTGTCCCAGAATCTGCTATGAAACTGGGAATAAATCAGAGAGAACGTCTCCTAAAGAACATAAATCCTCCTGAGAACACAAATCACAACCTCACCACAGAATACCTTTGTACAGATCAGAGACCTGGCTCAGCTGATCATCAGACAAAGTCCCTGTGCTCATGCAGAGCTCTCTGCTAGGCCATGGTCTGAATCAGCCCCCTCCATAGCATCCTAGGTACAGAAATCAGCCACTTATTGAGTTGTGTCAAAACCCTTAGCCTTTTATTCCCTGCTACCTGTGCCAGGCAAAGGTATTCCTGATAGCAGCATCATTTATAATGAAATAATTCTTTCAAATCCCCTTTTCACTCCTTATCTACCCCTCTCAATTATTTGGCCTATATTCCAGCAGAAGAAGTAATCACTGCACACACTAAAATCCACCCATTTGTCCATCCATCCATCCATCCATCCATCCATCCATCCATCCATCCATCCCTCCCTCCCTCCATCCTGTCTAAAACATCTGTACTCATATTTAGGTGCCAATTCCCAATTATCACAGAATTTTACCTATTCCTTGGGAGCTCAGCTCTGTGTCTGCAGGTGTTGTATAGAAGCAGGTTGTACAGGGCTGGAAGGTGTTCCAGTTGCCTGCGTCTGTAAGCATTCCTGTTGGATTAAATGAGGTGGGTAGTGTCCACCTTTGGAGAGCACAAGCCTAGTTTAATACAAAAGGCATTGAGTAACAGTGAGAGAAATACTTAAGGATAGGATGGGAATGACAGAAGCAGGAAAACACACACAAGTGACTCCACAAAACTCCCCAGAAGGGGGAAGTTTTGACTTCAATATGGTATTTGTACATAATCCGATAGATCAGTAAGTAGATAAAGAGTTGTTAAAAGGTGCCTGGATGATTTAGGGCACGGAGCTGGCTGTCCCAGCCATGAACTGCCTGGTATAAAATCAGTACCTGCCTTAGGTTCAGAGCACATCTTGGTCTTGTAACTCCTTGTTCTGAGACCTCTGCTGTCATCTAGTGACGAAAGGGAAGAAGTAGCCGAAAAGGAAAAGGAAAATGTGTGGATGAAAGGAATGGCAGTGCAGGTTGTGATGGGAGAAGCAGAAGACGGTGTATTTTGAAGACCTGGCTCACCAGCAGCGGTGAGGTCCCACATACACACACAGAGCCAGCTGAGGTGGTGTTTAAGATATTCCCCCCAATAATGCAGGAGTGCTTTAAATCGTCAAGCATTGCCTATAGCAAACACATCCCCGATGGGTACACCCCTCCTAACCATGGAGGCTCTGTTATCTGAGACTGCTATCTCGGACACCTTTGTGAGCATACACCCAGGCTCTTTGGGATGTCTGCTTCAGGATGACAACGTCTTTCTCCCTAGAGGAGCTTATTTGTCTCCATCAGCGACAGGAGTGTGAACAACAGCTCAGATGTAGACATCCGCATGGAAACACTCTGGAGTTAGATATCCCCAACATAAGAAGGACATGGAGCTGTTGGAGCAAATCCAGAGGAGGCCATGAGAATGATCAGGGACTGGAGCAGCTCCTGCATGGAGCCAGGCTGAGAAAGTTGGGGCTGTTCAGCCTGGAGAAGAGAAACTGCATGGAGACCTCAGAGCAGCTTCCAATGTCTGAAGGGGGCCTATAGGGATGCTGGGGAGGGACTCTTCATTAGGGACCACAGTGACAGGACAAGGGGTAATGGGTTCAAACTGAAACAGGGGAGGTTCAGGTTGGAGATAAGGCAGAAGCTCTTCCGTGTGAGGGTGCTGAGGCGCTGGCACAAGGTGCCCAGAGATGCTGTGGCTGCCCCATCCCTGGCAGTGCTCAAGGCCAGGTTGGACACAGGGGCTTGGAGCAAGCTGCTCCAGTGGAAGGGGTCCCTGCCCATGGCAGGGGTTGGAGCTGGAGGATCTTTGAGATCCCTTCCAACCCAAAGCACTCTATGACTCTGTGAAATGTCTGCTATCCCTTAACTTGAAGGTGACACTCACCTGGAGAACAGCTCAGAATTTCTCCTGGGACCTTGTTATCCCTATCCTCATTTTTGCTGTTTTTGTAGGGGACAAACTGGCCATCCTGCAGAGCAGCACAAGGCAGCTTCTTCCTTCTCACAGAGTAGCAAGGCCATCCAGTCTTTTGGGGACATATGAGAACACACGGGAAGCAGCAAAAAGCATCACTGACAGCTGGGAGAGACTGAAGGCATCAGAAACTCTCTGGAGTGAAATGAGGCATGTATAAAACAAAAGCTGATGTTACATGCACAGAACAAGACATCCTACGGTTGCAGTTCAAACTCCATGCGTGACCTTGACCTTTTGTGTGATTTAGGACAAGTTGTTTCACCACTGTAGCCCAATAGCACAAGAGGATATTGGTTTCCCATGGGAATTCTCCAAAGACATTAAAGCTTGGTGGCATAAAACACCATAGTGATGCTGAGCACAGTACATTGCAGGTACTCCAAAGACAATTCCAGTTTTGCCAACAAAGAGCTGGTTTCTTCTCCTTACTTTTTAAACCCTCTGGTCACACTGAAGGCTTTGTTTGTCTCTTGTCAGCAGGGCTGAAGCAAGTGAACAGTATTCCTCAGCTGTGTTGCAAAAGCAGGTATGAAACACTACAGTGCTGCCTGCTCTGCTGGTAACAGGCCCTAGGTTCCTTCTATATCTCTATGAACTGCTTCATTAGGCTTCCAGAGCTGCCAAAGGATATTTCAGAGATTTCCTTTTAAGTCTTGAAAACAGAATATTAAGCATAATCAATCATTTTTTGTGACAGCTTCTTTGCCTGTGAGCTCTTTCTGTTCATTAGAAACCATCTATTTAAAGGCCACAGTGCATGGGAGAGGGGTTGGTATTAAATAAACCCCAAAAGGCACTTTTTGATCTTAACAGTGTCAAACCATGGTCTAATTTTCTTTGTTTTCCTGCTACGTCATATATTTGAGGCACAGCCATGCCTTGAGTAAGGCAAGAGCATTATGGATGCTCCACTAAGACCCAGCATCTAGGGCACCACGCTAAGGGCAATGACTTGGCTTTCACAGTGGGGAAGTTTCCATTCACATGATCATAGAATCATAGAGCAGTTAGGGTTGGAAAGGACCTTAAGATCATCAAGTTCCAACCCCTGTGCCATAAGCAGGGACACCTCACACTAAACCATGCCACCCAAGGCTTCATCCAACCTGGCCTTGAACACTGCCAGGGATGGAGCATTCACAACTTCCTTGGGCAACCCATTCCAGTGCCTCAGCACCCTCACAGCAAAGAAATTTCTTCCTTATCTCCAACCTGAACTTCCCCTGTTTCAGTTTGAACCCGTTACCCCTTGTCCTGTCACTGCAGTCCCTAATGAAGAGTCCCTCCCCAGCATCCCTAGAGGCCCCCATCAGATACTGGAAGCTGCTCTGAGGTCTCCAAGCAGCTTCTCTTCTCCAGGCTCAACAGCCCCAACTTTCCCAGCCTGGCTCCATACAGGAGCTGCTCCAGCCCCTGCTCATCCATCAGATACTGGAAGCTGCTCTGAGGTCTCCAAGCAGCTTCTCTTCTCCAGGCTGAACAGCCCCAACTTTCCCAGCCTGGCTCCATACAGGAGCTGCTCCAGCCCCTGCTCATCCTCATGGCCTCCTCGCACTTGTTCCAACAGCTCCATGTCCTTCTTATGTCAAGGACACCAGAATTAGCCTCCAGCCGGACACTGAGCCATTGACCACAGCTCTTTGTGTGCAGCCATCCAGCCAGTTCTTTACCCACCAAGTGCCCCCCTATCAAATTGATGTCTCTCCAATGTAGAGACAAGGATGTCGTGTGGGACAGTGTCGAACACTTTGCACAAGTCCAGGTAGATGATGTCAACTGCTCTACCCCTGCCCATCAGTTCCGTAGCCCCACCATAGAAGGCCACCAAATGAGCAAGTGAAGCTGAAAGGGTTGAGGAATGTCACCCTGTGAGGGTGTGATCCTGATGTGAGCTCCGGAAGGATGAGCTCATGCGGGAGTTTAAACCTCAGGAGGTCTGAAGAGTAGGATGCTCCTTGAGACCAGCCAATGCTGGAGATCACGCTGGGCATCAGCAGTGACACAAGTTCATGCCTCCAAATTAATTCCCCCTGCTACCCCAGAAAGTAGCAGGAAATAATCTGACATCCCTATGTTTTCAGGCCAAATGGGATATTGCTGAGCAGGGCTAAGGGCTTTTATCTTGTCCTGCTGCTAAAGGCAAGTTGAGGGTGAGGGCAGGACAAAGGTCTGTTCTTTACTCTCACACAGCAAGAAGCCACAGCATCTCTTCATCAAGAAGATTTTCTTACAGTCGAAGGATGCTGTGAGAGTCAGCAATGCTTTGGAAGGAGCTACAGGAGTTGCAATGCTTTAGAAGGAATTACAGGGCCCCCAACCCAAACAGGGAAGTAAAAAGACATAGCACAGGGTAAATAAAGGCAACACTTCACAGCAGCACATGGCACAGGCAGCTCACCTCAGCTAAATATGCCATGGTTGGATAATAAAAAGCACACCAGCAGCTTGAAGTGGAGGCTGTCATGGAAACCCTGGCAGCGAGCAGCATCATTTTGGAGACTCGCTTAGGAGTGACAGAATAAAGGGCATTGTTACTTGGGAGGCAGCAGGATTCAGGGATTAAACACACTGAAGTTTGGGAGCAGGAGTTCTTCAGCAGGTTGCCCATCCAGCCTGGGAAATCACAGCCTTTTCAGTTCCTCTCCTGCAAACAGGGCCGGACTTCCCCCTGTTAGACCCCATTGAATGGGTATAAACCCTTCAGGACAATAAACACCTCTGTGTGTTATTACTTAGGATACCACAAGGAGACTCTTTGTAACCATGAAGAGGTGGTTGTTGTGACTATAGAATCATAGAATAGTTAGGGTTGGAAGGGACCTAAAGATCATCCAGTTCCAACCCCTCTGCCATAAGCAGGGACACCTCACACTATACCATGGCACCCAAAGCTTCATCCAATCTGGCCTTGAACACTGCCAGGGATGGAGCACTCACAACATGGAGTTTGGCAGCAGAACCTGAAGGAAAAAGTGGTGGAAGGTCTCTGCATGCATTACCCTCCCTCTGAAACATGGTCCAGAAGGTCACAGTGATGGGTTCAAACTTAAAGAGGGGAAGTTCAGGTTAGATATAAGGAAGCAGCTTTTCCCTGTGAGGGTGATGAGGCACTGGCACAGGGTGCCTAGAGGAGTGGTAAATGCCCCATCTCTGGCAGTGTTCAAGGCCAGTTTGGACAGAGCTTTGAGTGACACAGCCTAGACCGAGGCATCCCTGAGTTGGAACTGAATGATCTTATGGTCCTTTCCAACCCTAACTATACTATGATTCTATGGTCAGCAGTGCACACTCTCCATTCCAGCATTCCTTAGTTGCTGAAGGGCAGCTGCATGGTCTCCATTTTACCTGAATTAACACCAACCCCCTTTTCCAAACCTGGTTTTATCCCCTTCTCATTGAAAGATCTCAAACCAGGATGCTCCTTTTGCTCCACCACCTCACCAACGTGCAAGCATCCTCCTGCTGGCATTCAGTGCTGAGGCTTACCTCTTAATTGGCATCCCCCAAACCACTCCAGCGTGAGGACAGACATCCCAATAACCTTCCTTTGGTGCCTTTCCTACTGTGCCTCCCATTCCAGGCAGCCTGAGCTGGTTTATCTCTTAGAAGGAGAGCTGTGCTGATTCCCCAAACCTCACAGCAGCAGAGCACTGGAGATAAGGCAGGGAAAACACTTCACTCACAAGGAAACGGCGCTCATCTCGCGCTAACGTCCCCATCCTCTGGAATCCAAGGCAATAATTACAGCAATTTGTAGATAATTATTTGTTAATTAAAACCAGCCTTGCTGGGTACAGTCACCAATTTCCTCCGCTGGCTGCATAGGGCTGCGCAAAGAGGCACTGGGGGATTGCTGGTTTCATGCAATCATTTGCTTGCTTGGTTCAGAGAAAAGCCCCTGGTGCATCGTCTCCCCCTTCTCCTCACATCCTGATTCATTCTCCTAAGAGATCCCAGAGAGATCCGTGCCTGCCTTTCCCTTGGTGATTTCCAATCAAGGTGACTGCTGCATCCCCTCACTGCAGCCTGTTTCTCCAGCTGGTTTAATGCTTGCACAGACTTGTTTCCAAACGCATTTAATCTTGTAACTCCTAAAGAAGGAGTTGTGACCCCAAGTTGAGGTTATGAGCCTGAGAGAAGCTCATATCCATCCCATATTTACATTAGCAGTAATTAATGAACAGTGGGTAGATGGAGTTACAGAAGGGAGCGTGATGCTTCTGGTTTAAATAGTGCTGTTGAGGGCTGTTATTCTGCCCTAGGTTGGGCAGTCTGTGGTTCTTGGTAGCTTCCCAGGCATAGTTTCCTTGCCAGCTGTGAGAAGCAATGATGGGTTTAAGATGCTCCCCACTAAATACTTCATCCACAAGAAGTGTGTATCAGGATGAAGGCCTGATGTGCAAGGATGTTCAACCTTGTGAATCCTCTGTCTCTGTTTCTGCTATGGAATACACCTTCTCCTGGGGCTACCACAATCCACCAACCCATCAACATGCTCCAGGGTCCCACAGATCCAGAGCCAGGAGGAATTATTTAGCCTTGGAAGCAGGAAAATCCCATTGCTTCTGATGTACTGCTGGATTGAGAGCTGGCTCTGGACAGTCACTTCAGATGTCCCTTCTCCTGTGGCACTGAGGAAACAGCTCATGGACATCTGAGAGTTGGCTGTGTGAGTTGTACACCAAAATACTACCTGTTGCACCCTTATAAGCCCTCACAGAAAAACAAGTCCATGAGGAACTATGGTGAGAAGGGAGAACGAGCATCCTCCTCCTGGTTGTAGCAGAGCAGCTTGGACCCATGGCGACAAAGATGGAGATAAGGAGTAACATGACCATTTTGTCATCCGAAGATTGTTCCCATTACCCTTAGCAAAGCAGTGGCATCAATAACAAATCAGTGCTAATGGGGAGGGGAAACAAATTAGACTGTCAGCATCCCCTTCATGGCAATGATCTCCCAGGTTGTTAGACACACAGGGCTGGCTTCTCCCCTCTCATTTTCTCCTGTATGTGGGCTTCCGTGTTGCTCCCATCACCTTAGTGGCTCAGTGCCTGCATCACGTGCAGAGGATTCACAATTAAGCAACGTGGCTGGATGTCATGCTATACGGGACAACATCTCTGCTTCGCCAACACAGAAAGCTAGCCATGAGCTGAGAATAAACACGGGGTTAATTAGTGCATTTAATCAGCTCCCAGTTATTAAATCCTTGCAGACACTTAGATAAACGCTCACAGGACAAAGCATTTCTTAGAAATGCTAGTATTTATCCCCCTCTTCTCTCTCCAGGTGAGTGCAGGGCTGGGGAGCTCTGGCTTTCCTCCTGCAGCTTCTTGCAGCAGTATCATAGGATCATAGAATGGTTTGGGTTGGAAAGGACCTTAAGATCATTCAGTTCCAACCATGGGGAAGACTCTTTCCACCAGACCAGACTGCTCCAAGCCACGTCCAAGCTGGCTGGAGGTTGGAACTGGATGAGTTTTAAGGTCCTTTCCAACCCATATGATTTTTAGTTTCATTTCTGAGAGACCCTGAAGACCTACCTAAGGGATTTATCCCTTGGATAACTTGAACAACAGAAGTGTAACAATCTCAGGCTCTGATCTGACTTGAAAACTGGTTCCTACAGAGTCAAATCTATACACTGTTCTCATCACAGCTCACTGGGAAACTGATATTTGGGTTGAAGGAAAGGGGTTTCAGCATTTTCAGCACCAAGCCTTTTCTTCCCTAGTTATTAACAGCTGGGACGGCGGGCAGGGAATTCAGCTCCTTCTGATACTCGTGACCTCAACCTATAAGCTGAGAATTAAAGGGACTGAATGGCTACAGTGGATGTGGCTTGCTTAAGGGAGTATGCTTGAGGAAAAATAACAGTATCGGATGAAGCTGAGTGATATTCCATGTCAAACCATGAAAGATACCATATAACAATGACTTACCTAGCACTTATTCTAATACTCTTAAATTATTAGAAAGGAGAAAGCAAAGGCTAGGTAAGATGCTGTTACGCAAGCCAACATTTTGAGAACAAGAATGCATCTTTCTGGAAGATAATGTTCTCTCCTTTTTCCCCCTGCTCAGTTTCAAAAGAAAGGAATTTAATCCTTCCATAAATAAGCAGGAATGGATTTGTTTCTAGAGAGCACAAATATATCTGCACCAAAGCAATGTGGAGACATTTGCGAATGGAGTAGCTAATTTGGTACTCATAAGAAACCATCACCATAGCCTAGGACTGTATCTCAGAGGGCTGGGCTGACCTTTCAGCAGCTGATGATAGCTCTAAAATGGCTCCTCATCACTGAAAGCCCAATCTAACATCAGTTAAAATAAATGAAAAGCTATCACTGGCTTCTGTGGATATTGAATTAGGCCATATAAAACCCACTAGAAGGCTAGGAACCCAAGGAAATGATCATGGTAAATCTGTATTGTAGTGAAATCTTACAGGCTTTAAAACATCTCTCTGCAGCCCCATTAAGAACGGGTTTCTACTTAGCTCATGAATAATTCACCTTTCTTCTTCTTCTAAGAGATGACAAATACCACCACGAGGAAGCCCAGCACAAAGCCCAGCATTACAGTCATCTTGCAGTGTTCAAGGCTAGGTTGGACACAGGGCTTGGAGCAAGCTGCTCTAGTGGAAGGGGTTGCCCAGGGAGATTGTGAGTGCTCCATCCCTGGCAGTGTCCAAGGCCAGGTTGGACAGAGCCTTAGGTTGCATGGTTTAGTGTGAGGTGTCCCAGCCCATGGCAGGGGGGTTGGAACTGGATGATCCTAAGGTTCTTTCCAACCCTGACTATTTCATGCTTCTAAGGTGTCCCTGCCTGTGGCAGGGGTTGGAACTGGGTGAGCTTTAAGGTCCTTCCAAACCAAACCAGTCTGTGACTCTATGAAAAGCCATCTGAGAGCCTGTCAGCTTTACACTCTGCTACATCATCATTTTAATTTGGGACTGATGGACCAAATTCCTGCCTTCCCCTGTGATACCATTTGATCTCTGGAAGGAAATATATTCCCATACCACACCGTAGGATGTCAGCTCAGCATATAGAGCTGGGGGAAGAAGGAGAAAGAGGGAATGCTGGGAGTGATGGCGTTTGTCTTCCCAAGTCACCGTTACGTGTGATGGAGCCTGTCCTGGAGATGGCAGAGCACCTGCCTGACAATGGAAAGTGCTGGATGAAACTCTTGTTTTACTTTTGCTCTACCTGTTAAACTGTCTATACCTCAACCCATGAGTCTTCCTACTTCTCCAATTCTCTCCCCTGTCCCACTGGGGTAAGTCAGTGAGCAGCTGTGTGGGGTTAGTTGAGGGGTTAAACCACAACACCCTCTGACAGAGGGTCAACATCTCCCCTTTATCTCCTGGGGAGCATAAAGCAAAACCTAAAGGACATGGTAGGAAGTTTTTGCATCTGCTTCAGGTTTGTTTTCAGCAAAAGATTCAGGAAAAAAACCTGGAATTTGAGACAGAAAGAATGTGTTTTGCTTAGGGAAAATCAACTGTATTTATTGGAAGGAATGTATTACATATTGCATCTCATCTCACTGGGAAGTTACTATTGTGAAACAAAGAAATACAGATTCTTTACTTTGCAATAAAGACAAATGGGCTTCATTTCAGGTTACCAAGGCACCACTGGAAAAAAGGGCTAGCACTTTCTAACCACAGTGTTCCCATTCCTACCTCTAAGGCACAGCAGGATGTTGGCTGTCTCGTGCATCTAAGTTTCAAACTAGGACCTTTAAGGACACCAAAGGGCATCTGCTGATACAGTGAGAAGATTTCATAACCACAGGGAGTCTGTCAGGTTGAAGAACTGCATATTATCCACAGGTTAACAAGGATTTATCTATCTGCCTTACTCTCCTTCCTTCTGGGAGGACACGCTCATGCTCTGCCCTGAAGCCGCTATATCAAGCTTTAAGTAGGAAGTACAAGTTGATGCCCTAATGTTGTCAAAAGGATGCTGGACTCTCTGGGGATACTCAGGACTCCAGACAGAGGTCCATGAACCACGGACAACACTGCTGATAAAAGCCCTCACTGAAAGATACCACTGCTGGCAAATGCATCTTCAGGGCTCTCAGGAGGAGACATGGAAAAGAATTCCACATACCTAGCCCCGAGGGGAGAGATAGTCTGCAACAGCATCTCCAATTCCAAACTACATGGACAAACCAGGACAAACCAGACACCAGTCAGTTGAGTGTCATTAGGAAGGAGGCAAGATCTGATTTCTTGCTTTGTACCATTCCCACCCTGTTTCTTGCCTTTGTTAGAGCCCCACTCCCTGGCCAGGTCTGGAGGATCACTGAGTCAGAATGGAACAAGGACAGATTCACTTCAGTAGCAAGACTCTGTGGAGCTCTTCCTCCTCCACCTGCTAGAAAGGACAAAGTGAAGGAACAGAAAGATGTAGAGGGCACAGGTGAGGAGGCTGTATGTGGAGATAGTCTGGAGCTAAAGCATCAGGCTGAAACATCCACAGAGGAGGCACTTCAGAGAACTTCTCCTGCCAGGCTGGACATTACCATATGGATGGTGCCATGGAGGTGACAAGTATAAGGCTGATTCTCCACTCCTGCCTGTTTGATGGCCTTTTCCCACCACTGCTCAATGCTTTCTCTACAGCTCTCACACCCTGATGGGAGTAGAGAAGCATCATTATTTCTCACCATCCTTTAAACCTCGCTCCTTGCAGACATCCTGACAACCAGCTTCCTCCCTCCCAGCCAGACTCACATTAAAGATCTCAGCCACAAACAGCAGCAATGCCCTCTGGAGAGCTGTTACAAGAGCTCTGTTCTGCAGGGAAAGAAACAAAATGTACACTTCAGACACTGCCATGTCTTTGCAGATGCCTGAAATGACTCTAAAACACTCAGGTCATGTAAAAGAGAAGGAGCAGAGCAATAACTTAGCTCCAGCACCGTATGGACCCATATAGACCTACTGAAACAATCTGAGATCTAGTGTTATCACTGGAGCCATGGTCCAGCTCTGGAATAAACTGATGTTTGCTGGAGAACACAGCAAGCCCTGCCTATGCTCCTGGCATCTTAATACAAATTGCTGTGAGCACATGAGCACTGTCTGCAGTCCAGGAGCCTGGAAAAGCTCAGAGCAATATATGAAAGTCCTGGTAGCCTCAGCCCAGGTGAAGAACTTGGCAAAAGGGAGTACAGTGTAGATCAAGATGTATGGAGCAAGAGCTGAGGTAGAGCTGAGACCAAGAGCACAACAGGTAGAAATAAAAAGGCAGAAAAGAAAGTAAACTTACATCAGACATTAAGCAGAAGCTCTTCCCTGTGAGGGTGCTGAGGCGCTGGCCCAGGGTGCCCAGAGAAGCTGTGGCTGCCCCATCCCTGGCAGTGCTCAAGGCCAGGTTGGACACAGGGGCTTGGAGCAAGCTGCTCCAGTGGAAGGGGTCCCTGCCCGTGGCAGGGGTTGGAACTGGATGAGCTTTAAGGTCCCTTCCAACACAACCTACTCTCTGACTCCATGAAAAGCCACCTGAGATACCATCAGCTTTGCACTCTGCTTCATCATCCCTTTTGTTCTGGGGACCAAATTCCTGCCCTCTCCAGTGACATCATTTGCTCTTTGGAAAGAAACAGATTCATCCAGATGGAAAAGTTCAGTTCCAGTCTTATAAACTTGAGGCCAGACTTTCCTCTTCCTTCCAAAGACTCATAGCTGGCCCTGGAACAAATGGGTGTGAGGGGAAGAGCCTTACCCCTTTCCAGTTGTATTTAAACTGTCCCTGGTGTTACTTCCTAATTTTTCCCTAAATTAATTATTTGGACTAAAAAGGATTTTATGAGTCAAATAACACTGGAAAAAGATATTCTGTTGCAGTATGGGCTAGACAAGAGAGAAAACCCTGCAGCTGAGAGCAGTAAGAAATGCACTGTCTGTGACTGGACAGAAAGAACACATAACATGCACCAAACAGTCATTAAACACTTGTTTAACCCTCACATTAAGCCAGGAGTTCCCTGAACGACTGAGCCCTCTTTTCCTACCACTTTACATCCTGTATCTCTGCCTGACACTAACACTGAAGCAGCACCAGCTCCTTCCTGAGCTGTGACTGCCTCAGAGAACACATCACATAGCTGTACCAACAGCCACCAAAGCTCAGTGCTGGTCCTTACAGGAGGGGATGGTGTCTGGCATTAAAACAAAACTCATTCTATTCACTTAAGAGTACCAAGACATGTGTGTCCCTGTGTCCCCAGTGCTAAGGCATTAACCTGCATGTGTACAGGCAGTCAGCCTCATTCCTTGGAGCAGCATGGAAGAGACAAGTTGGTCTTATTGGCTGAGGATGCACTTGCAGCCCTCCCTGCAGCCTCCTGTCCTTCCTCTTTCTTATCCACCCAGTTCTGTTGTGCCCTTGCCCTGTAGCTCTAATTCCTCAGGACGGCCTTTCAAGGCAGCTCAGAGCTCAGGTCTAGACTAAGAGCCACAGGCAGGGACATGGGCTTACTGGGAGTAAAGGGAGAGGTGAAGGAAGGCCCTGGCAAGCAGCACGGGGACTTTGAGGACAAGCAGCTTTTCATGCACAGATAAAAAGCACCACAGGGGAAAGCTGAAACCAAGCATCTACAAAGCTTTGCTCTTCTCTTTCCCATGAGCCCAGCTTGTTCCTTTTATATGAGGTCTCTGGCTGGCAGTTCTTTTTGTACCTGAGACTTTGACTTTCAGCAAGGCAGGGATTTGCCTCCCTACCAAAGCTGCCTCCCAGCACCTCCTGGCCCTGGGGCATCACACTGCTGCTGTCTCTTGTTTCACACTCTGGACTCCAAACATCATTGCACAGGAGTGAGACAACCTCTGACCACAGGCACAGCAGATATGTTCTGTTGCTGCCTTCCTGAGGTGTGACTGTTCAAGAAGAGGAGTATACATGGAGCAGGCAAAGGGCAGAGTAGAGTGGCAAAGCCTGAGCTGGGTAGGGAAGCAGCACTGCTGTTATCCCTATTTCATAGAACACAGAACAGTTTGGATTGAAGGGACCTTAAAGCTCATCCAGTTCCAACCCCTGCCATGGGCAGGGACCCCTTCCACTGGAGCAGCTTGCTCCAAGCCCCTGTGTCCAACCTGGCCTNAGTTCCAACCCATGGGCAGGGACCCCTTCCACTGGAGCAGCTTGCTCCAAGCCCCTGTGTCCAACCTGGCCTTGAACACTGCCAGGGATGGGGCAGCCACAGTTTCTCTGAGTACCCTAGGCCAGCGCCTCAGCACCCTCACAAGGAAGAGCTCTCCCTCATGTGCAATCTAAATCTCCATTCGTACAGTTTAAAACCACTGTCTGAGCCCTGTCAGTAAAGGCCTTAGCAAAAAGTCTCTCTCCGCTTTATAAGTCCCCTCTAAGCATTGAAAGGCTGCAATAAGATTCCCATGGAGCCTTCTCCCAGGGCTGAATGATCACCCTGCTCTCAGCCTTTCTTCATAGGATATTGGCTCCAGCCTTCGGATCATTTTCTGGACTCACTTTAACAGGTCCATGCCTTTGTTGTGCTGGAGATGATACACAGGTAGACGCCACCACTCCTTAAAGTTGTAAAGTAGGTATGCTTTTATTCAGCACTGAGGCACATGGGGGATCACTCCTCCAAAAGCAACCTCTCCTCTCCCCTCATTTATTCTCTAAAATTATACATATTCATTAGGTTACACAACACACCTATACATATTCATGTCCTATCCCTGCTTTATATTATAATGAGCTAAAAAGGTCCTTTGCGCCTGTGCAGAAACTCTTGGTGGTTGTGGGCGAGGGTTTCAAGATGAAGTAAATGAATCTTCCTCGGCTTAAACTTTTCTACCTCTAATAGTTGCACATGCTCCCTGGTGACTTGGTCATTGTCCAAACCACAAAGCTGGTTTTAGCTGGTTTCAGCGCCCAGAAAGCAGGAGCCAGGTTACTGTTCCTTCCTCCTCTCAGTAGCCTTGTCCTCCCATTCTCTTCTAGCGTGGCATAATGAGCGTGATAAATGTTTGTTGAGTATGGGCAAGCAACAACCTTGTTAAGCAAAGCGGCTTAACCCTAACCCCCCCATATATTGGTTAACTCTTTGCATCAGAGATGCCAAAGCTGGACAGAGAATGCCAAGTAGGATCCTACTAGAGCGGAGCAGAGGGGTAGAATCACCTCCCTCGACCTGCTAGCCATGCTTGTAATGCAGCCCACAGTACAGTTGGATCTCAGGGCTGTAAGCGTGCATTGTCCAGGTTTTGCCCACCAGTATTCCCAAATCCTTCTCCATAGAGCTGGAAACACTTCTCCTTCTGCTGAGGTGGAAGAGGCTGGAAAAGGGATAGAAGAATGGCCTTGTCCCCCAGGAAGGCCTGCAGAGCAGAACTGCATCCTGCATCCCTGATCAGGAAAAGCAAAAGTCGATCCAGTGCTTATCCCACTGTGTAAGAGAGGGATTCAGCAGCACAGGAGGGTACAGATCATCCCTGAAATACACAGGGCACTGTACACTGAGAAGGGCAGCTTCTCCCTTCGTCCTGCTCCCACAAGGGCTGGATGAGGAGCAGGGCTGCAGCCTGGCCTGGCTGAGATCCTAATTGGAATTGTCTTGTTCCTCAGGTGTTTCAACCTGGCCCCTTCCCCTCCTTGTGCAATGGAAGTGGTGGGAGACCAGGTATTGCTCCTGAGGCAGAGGAGCAGCCACAGCACTGCCAAGGTCCCAGAGAACAGCAGCATCCGTTACCCGAGCCATGGGGTTCCCTTGTGTCCCAAAAGAGAGAGATCCCTTCCCTCCTGCCATACGGATCCCTTCCTTCCTGCCATGGGGATCCCTTGTGTCCCAGACCAGGGATCCCTTCCCTCCTGCCATACGGATCGCTTCCTTCCTGCCATGGGGATCCCTTGTGTCCCAGACCAGGGATCCCTTCCTTCCTGCCATGGGGATCCCTTGTGTCCCAGACCAGGGATCCCTTCCCTCCTGCCATACGGATCGCTTCCTTCCAGAGATGGGGATCCCTTCCCTCCCACCCTAGGGATCCCTTCCTTCCTGCCATGGGGATCCCTTGTGTCCCAGACCAGGGATCCCTTCCCTCCTGCCATACGGATCGCTTCCTTCCTGCCATGGGGATCCCTTGTGTCCCAGACCAGGGATCCCTTCCTTCCTGCCATGGGGATCCCTTGTGTCCCAGACCAGGGATCCCTTCCCTCCTGCCATACGGATTCCTTCCTTCCTGCCATGGGGACCCCGTCCTCCTGCCATGGAACTTTACGGACTACATTTCCCAGAAACCCTTGCGCCACAACGGAGGAAGAGGCGGTTCTCGCGATGGGTCCTCTTTCGTTCCGATTGGCTATCTGAGGCAGCCCCTTGCGGCTATTGGTTGAGGCTGTCACATGATGCTCGGGGAGGCGTGTCTTCTCGCCTCACGGGCGCCGTGCGGTAGCAGTCGGCCGTGGCGGGCAGCGGCCGGCCTGGCGGCAGGAGCGTCCCCGCTAGGCTTGCGCCATGCTGCGGGCCTGGGCCGGGTGGTGCCGGGGCTTTGGCCGCTGCGCTTCCCTGCCGCGGGCGATGCGGGTCCGTGAGGCGCTGCAGGCCCCGGAGCCGGTGGAGCAGGTTAAAGTGCAGGTGTGTGGGGGGGAGGTCGCGGTGTGCCTGGTAACGACCACAGCCGAAGCGAGATGAAGCGGGGGGAGCTGGGCTGTGCTGGGCACCCCGGTGCTGCAAGGAGACGAGATAGAGCCTCTGCAGAGCGTTTTCCTGAGGGGACAGTTTCCCTTTGCAGCATGCGGAGCCAGGTTTCGCTGTGTTAATTCAGTTTGACGTGGTTAAATCAGCTCCAAAGCTGTGAAGTTACTGAGGGTGTGCAGCTAGAGGCTGCTGCTGTAATGGGTTGTACTGAAACAAGCCCTTTACACGTTTGGTTTTATCACCTGGTTGGTGTGGGAGCGTGAAGCATTGCCTCTGTGCTGATGGTTTTACAGCTTTGAGGGCAAGATTCCTGCCGGGCTGTTTAAATGCAGCTTTCCCACAGAGATCCAGGGGTTTCCGTGGCAGGGGCTTGGAACTGGATGAGTTTCCAACCCCTTTCCAACCCAAACCATTCTGTGATTTGCTTCAAGCTTTGTTGTACATCTGGGTTTATAGCAGTGTCAGCTAAAGCCAATGATAACAGTTTCATTGGTGTTCATATCCACCTCCTGTTGTGCACCAAGGTAATCTGGGATAAATGGGCTTTTTAGCAGTGGAACTCCTGTTTTCTGATGCTCTCCACAGACAGAGCAGTGGTTGCAGGTTCATAATCCCTGTTTTAGTACAGGGCCCTTGCCTAGGACAGTGTAGTTGTCAGTATTTCTGGGTGAATCTAAAGGACTGGGCTACTTGTAACACTGTTAAACTGAACTGACGGGGAGACTGAGCTGAGCTCTGAGGCAGAAGCTCTTCCCTGGGAGGGTGCTGAGGCGCTGGCACAGGGTGATGGCCCAGAGCAAGCTGCTCCAGTGGAAGGGTCCCTTCCTGTGGCAGGGGTTGGAACTGGATGAGCTTTAAGGTCCCTTCTAACACAAACCAGTCTGGGATTCTACTGACCCAAAACCCAGTTTCAAACACACTGGTGTTCCTGCACACACATAGGTGAAGCCTAATGGGGTAGGAAGAAGCTCATCCAGTACAGGTGCTTTTCAGCTGTAGTTGTGTGAATAACACAAGCTGGAATAAACTGATGCTGAAATTGGCAATCCTGCCTTCTTATTACCCCAGGTCCTTGCTGCTTTGTTGCTGTAGTTCTATGCTGGCAAAACTGTGGGTGTTTTTATGTAAAACTGGGTTGGGGAACTGGTCTGGCTTAAACCCAACGTCCTTGTAGCCAGCTTGCTGGAATGTGCAGCCTGCTCTTGAGTTGGGATTGTCATTGTGCATTGCTTCTGGTAAAGCGTGAGGTGTTCAAAGCATCGCTGCCGCAGCCCTTGCTGGTCCCCTACAGGCCTGTGGTTGTGCTCTTATTTCCTGTTGCAGGATGCGAGACTCAGCTCCTTAACAGATCCCAGAACAGCCTGATGAGGTGGAAAATGTTTCGTTGTTCAGGGGGTTTGTGTGTTTAGTCAAGGAGCACTTAAGAGGAAAGAAATTAAGAAAACCATCTGCCATTATACATTAAACATGCAGCAAGTATAACGTATACAACAGGTTCTGGGGATTTAGTGGAATGCAGAGGGTAAGCACAACAGCTTCAGGTATGTTACAGTATGAAATACCTTTCAAACACCTGCTTCTTTAGTCATAAGAATAGCAAGGTGCCCAAATGATCAGACTTTAGTTGTAAACTCATCTCTTGCAGTAGTTCTTGTTTCAGGTGAAAACAC
>NDXB01010383.1:2649-21277 GCA_002631895.1 Agapornis roseicollis
GTTTTTTTTTTTTTCATTTTGCATTTGTCAGGCAAGCAGGCATAAAAACAGTGCTGGGGACATGAACTGAACATGTGAACAGCACAAGTAAACAGCCAGAAGGGTGGAAGAGAAAAATCAATACAAATGCTGGTGTGTTGAGTTCTCCCATAATCTCTGACTGCTTTTGTCAACCAGGTTCACACAGAGATTCTTGCGGTGAACAGATTCTGTCGGTGAACAGATCTGTGAGCCCAGCCTCCGGAGGGTGCAGAGTACTTTTTACACAGACATTAATGTGACACTCTTAGAATGAGAGGCTGATTATGACTAGCATAAGTGACAGGCCTTTCACTTTGACACTCACTGAGCCTGTCAAACAAGATTGAGTGCTAAATTTTTCAGAAAATGAAACCTTAAAATAGGAACCATGCACACCTCTCAGGAGAAGGACACTCCAGAGGAGTTCTGAGCCAGTCAGATTCCTGTTCTTTCCCTCACCATGTTAGCTGCCCTGCAGGAGCAGTGATGGCCCTATCTTTGGTTATAGGATGGAAGTTTTTCATTCTCCCACTACATATCCAATGTGAGTCCTGAAGAACCTCCTACCTCCCTCCACCTCCAATTACACACCTGTATTGCATATGGCACTACAGAATCAGCTTAAACCCCTTGCCCAGCACTCAGTCTGAATGACAAAAGAGTGACCATTCATCTAAAAGCAGACCAGTGTTTTTCTATTTGTTTTTGTTTTTAGATCACCCTTCTTTAGAAAATCTCTTAGAGAAGGAACAAATTCTTTCACCATACATTAAAATTTAACAGCACATTATAGAATCATAGATTACAGACTTGTTTAAGTCAGAAGGGACCTTAAAACTCATCTAGTTCAATTCCCCTGGAACAGGCAGGGACAGCTTCCACTAGACCAGGTTCAAGTCCCATCTAACCTGGCCTTGAACACTGGCAGGGGTGGAGCATTCACAACTTCCCTGGACAACTTGTTTCAGTTCCTCATCACCCTCACAGCAAATTATCTTCTTTTGCAACAGCCTGTAAAAAACAATGAGGCTGTAAGAACACAGCCTCATCCTTCCCCTGCATTGAAAACCATTGGTTTTGGGATCAGATGATCTCTTTTCAAATGCCTTTAGAGACATAAGTCTGCAGCACTCTCACCGTCCAAGTCAGACTTCCTCTGCAAGAATTCAATGTAAAGCTTCCCATGTGGCTCTTACTTTGATCTGTGATCCTCAGTTCCTCCTCCGGAATCTGCTTCCTTTCTCAAGACATGGGAGAAAGACAGCAGAAAAGAGAAAATAAACCCATCAAGACCAAGACCTTATACAGGTTATTGTCTCTTCTATCAGAGGAGACAGCATAGTTAGGAGTCAGAGCTGGCTGTTTAAATTAGAAAAGACAGACTTGCAAAGTTTGGAAGACTACCTGACACATGTATAGAAGGCATTGGTGTTTTATTTCCTGACTTAAATAGCACTGTCACACTTTCAGGACTTAACTAAATTAAGCCTGCTTCTGTTAAACATCACCAGACTGGCAGAGCTTTGTGTAAAGTCAAGGAACGGTTCTCTCAGATTTCCAGAAGGATCTGCATTGTGTCCAAGGCTTTCCAGAGATCTGAGCATGCTGAAAAAACACATTTTTCTATGTTTCTGCTTTAAATCTTCTCATTCATCTCCCCTATCAGAGCTGGCCAGGAGCAGAAACACTGTGGAGAAGAGCTATAGTAGTAGCAATGAGGTATGGATGGAGAGTATCTTAGAAGCTTTGCTCTCCTAAAACTCAATTGCAGATCAGGATTCAAGCCACAGATTTGTATTCCATCTAGAGCTAAAACCGCCAATGCTATATGAAGCTAACTGAAAGCGGGCAGGGACAGAATAATCTTTCTTCTCATTTGTTGACTGCAGAAAGTAGAGGTACTGTCCTTCAACCCATCGAAGGCAGTTTACTAGCTTCTTCTCCACTAAACCAACCTAATACCTGCTGCAAATTACAGTGCATGGAAATCTGAGTAAAGAAAACATGAAGGAAGCAAGTGAAAATTTTCTAGCCTGTATGCTGGACTAAGCACACGAACATGTTGAAGCTGATCCTCTGCAGTGTGGTTCTGCCACTCCTACCTTTGCTGGCCAGGTTTACAGTTTTAACTGGCAGGTTTTACCTATAACATCTTCAGTGGTATAAATCAATCATCTGAGAAAAGAAATGAATGTTTTAGCACTACACATCTGTCAGCCACCAGGGATTCATGAGAAATACCAAAACAGCACAAAAACTTGGTATATACTAGGAGTGGGCCATGCAAAGCCTCCACTCTTTTCCCAGCTTAACTGTAAGCAAAAGACATCCATGGGGAACAGAGACACAGAGGAGGGAAAAGCCACACAACTACCACAAACAGAACACACCCCAAACATCACTCTATCCAATATATGAGGTCAGATCTGGCCTCTTATCAGCTCTTCTTTCAGCCAGGTTGGGTGACTAATTCTCCCTGTCTTAAATCTCTCCTGATGAAAATGAAAGCAATGTCAGAACAGATGCAGAGCTTCGTAGTGAGACTGACATATAGTCACATCTTTCTTTAAGGAAGCAGCAGTATTTCAAAGCTGAGCCTGGCTCTTATGACTTTTAGCAGGAAAAAATGATGAGCTGAGCCATGAAGGCACCAGGCTGCATTCTTCAGCTGGCTCCCCTAGTCTTATTAATTGCTGGTGAGTTATCTGATCATCCAATATTCAGATAACAAACTGCCAATATAAAAGATACAATGTGACTAATGACTGATTTTAAGCAGTAATGGGAGCTCTTTGGCTGCAGCAAAAAGGGAGCAGACCTTCAAAACCTGTTTGGTGACCTTCACAGTCCTTGAATTAGTTTAACATAAAAAAGAAGCAACAACTGTACAAGCCCTCCCCCATGTTTGTGATTTTTAACCTAGGGGAAAAAGAAATTCTTAGATGACAAAATGGTGAAAGTGTACTTATTACAGGCAATAGTATTTCTCTCTTTAGTCTAAATCACTGTCTGCATTTTGGGGCTGACATAAGCAGCATGATCCAGGACAAAACCATCTACTTTGAAAGATGATGTGAATTGAGAGATTTAGAGATGATGTGTTAGAAAAAACTCAGAGGTCCTTCAGCCACTTGGCCATATTTTATACAACCCTGACTGAGAGTTTTTCGAACAAGACTATATTATTCATCAAAACAGCAGAGCAGCAAATAAGCTCTTCTGCCACTCAATGCAAAGAGAGGCATTCTTGCCTTTGTTGGGATTTAGCCAAGAAATTATTTCATTTGGTTTTATGTCCATCACCTGAGGTGATTCCAAATGGAGGGGTGTTGGCATGGTAGCCACTTCTGGAGACCAGTAGCAATGGGAATGCGCTTCATACAGGCTCTGGAATGTTCTTAGCTTCTAAGTCCTAAACTTCTGTTATGGACTGCTCCCTGTGGAGGTTTTTTTTGAGAAACCCCACTTATACAAGAATTAGATTATCCCTAGGTCTCCAGCTCAGGAAATCAGTTTCTTACTCAACCACTGCACAATTTGGGGCAAACTGCTCAGCTTCTCCACCTGTAAATCACAAGCAGGAATGTTAAGTAAAATGTAATAATAATTAGAACATTAATTAAACTATATATTCAACATAGAATTTATTATCATAGAATCCTAGAATGTATTGGGTTGGAAAGGCCCTTAAATCTCATCCAGTTCCAACCCCTGCCACGGGCAGGGACACTTTCCACTAGAGCAGGTTGCTCCAAGTCCTGTCCAACCTGGCCTTGAGTACTGCCAGAGATGGGGCAGCCCCCAACTTCTTTGGGTAGCCTCTTTCATGAGGTCTATCATGGACTTCCTCTAGCTGTGGACTAGTCATGGACAAGTGAATGCACACTAACATCAAAACTGGAATGAAGTAAGGCTTTGTCCATGATGCAGACATTAACTTTGCATTAATATTCTCCTACATGTAAAAAAACCACCAAAACCTGAATAAATAAAATCTATTCTGCACTTGAAGAGACATTTCAGTAACTCCAGAAGCATCACCCAGTGGGATCTCGTTAGTGAGTATCCAAAGTGACATCTACTGGTACAAGTCTGGATTACCGTGAAACACAGAAATAAAGTTAGAGCAAGGCAGAGTTGCAGAAAGAAGCTGACTAATAAGCCCCAAAAGGTATTAGTGGGGAAATCAGCAGCTGGAAACTGATCCTGCTGATTCCTGCTAAATAGTTGAACCTTTAACTATCATGGAGCTTGCTTCTGAGCTCCAATGGTTTGATAATGGTGCCTCCTTTTTCTAAATTTTAAAATGGCTAAAAGCTAAAGAGCAGAAAGGAATCCATACAACTTGTCCCATCAGGGAAGTTCTGTTAGTTTAATGTTAAGAAATAAGACCTGGCACACACATACTTTCATTAGACCACCTAGAGAATTCTGTACATGTAGGTGGCTGGATTCACAAAGACCAAGATGTGTTGCATATCCTGGGATTTCTGAGAAAATAAAGATGGAACTACAGAGGTTAGGTAGAAACAGATTCCCTAAAATCACTCTGAAGATGACTGTGGCTAAGTATAGCTTTGGAGGTCCTTAGCAGATACATTGATCCCTGTTTTATGCTGAAAAGCACATGTGAGAAGGCACCGTTCTCTCTCTAAACTCTCAAGAGACACTGCTGAGCTTAAGCATGCCCATATAGCTTTGTTAACCTTTGGCTTTCTAATTGTGCTTCCTTCTACTGGAGGGGACCAGTTTGTTCACCTTTTTACAAAAGACAGTCACTGCCTCACAGACAAGGGAACTTTTTGTGGTACACGAAGCAGAAAATTAAATATGGCTGGAATTTTCAAAAGTTGAAAGTGTTAGAGAAGTGGGTGATGTAGTAAAACCTTAAAGCGCTGTAGTCCGGAAACAAGTTTGATGCTAAAGGACTGCCCTCTAAACTATCAAGAAAACTGTTCTGGAAATTCAAGAATCCAGATGAAAGGTAACACAGGCTAGTCCACACATCCTTGCATGCAACTGGTTTGGGGAACAAGTTCTGGCAGAAGGCCAAATGTCTAGTCCAGCCCAAATCACTTTATACCCTTCAATGTCCCCAAATACCAGCATGATAATTATCTGTAGCAATGGTGCTCTTCAAATGCAAATGTCCTTTTCTTCTCCCAACTCTGATTGGACGTAGAATCATAGAATGGTTTGGGCTGGAAAGGACCTTAAATCAACTACTTCCACCCCTCCTGCCACAAGCAGGAACACCTTCCACTAGACCATGTTGCTCTAAGCCCCATCCAAACTGTCAGGGATGGAGCATTCACAACTTCCATGGGCAGTTGTGCCTCAGCACTCTCACAATAAAGAACTTCTTCTATACATGTAACATTAATCTCCCCTGTTTAAGTTTAAATCCATTACCCCTTGTCCAACTGCTACAATCCCTGCATGCTTGCAGGCCCCGTTCAGATCCTGGGCTGCTATGAGATCTTCACATAGCCTTCTCTTCTCCAGGCTGAAGAGCTCTAATTTCTTAGCCTGTCTTCATATGAGAGGTGTTGAAGTCCCTCAGTTATCCTCATTGTCCTCCTCTGGACTGGTTCTAACAATTGCTCCAGGTTCCACTGTCTTCAATAACCAGTGAATCGAGTGTGTGTGGAGCACAGTAAACACCACAAGACAGTGCCCTTGCAGCATTCTTCACCCAGAACGGACTATGATTTAATTGCTACAAAGAGTGTATTTTTTTCTGTGTCAGCACCACTGATATCATGACTGCTCCCACCTACTCCAGAGCCCACTTCTCAGAAGGCACAATATAATCTCCATCTTGCAAAGCATCACACCAGGAGGGTCATAGCCAGGCCTAATATTTTCTCATAGCCAGAAGGCCTGTGACAGAGTTGTAAGCACTCCTTAGTCTAAAGCACAAATTGTTTCTTCACTGAAATAAATGAAGAAATGATCTAAGGATTTTTTTTCTTCCTCTTTTTTTTTTTAATCTTGAATTTCCAAAAGACACTGTGGAAGAGGAGTCATGTTAACTGATCCCTCTCCATCTGTGCAATGAATACATTTTAATCCCTGAAAATCCATTTTAAAGTCTACACACTGAACAGTAGCCATGGGTCCATTATATTACAAGTGCTAAATAAAAGTTCACATCACTGGTTTACTATCAATGATTAAAAAGGGAAGAGACCAGACAGAATGTTTCTGTTCACTGAGATATGAGTTCTGTCATTTGAATTACAGAACATGATTTGTTGCTGACAAAAATGTTTTGACATGCAAAGAATAGAAATACAATATTTGCACTTTTTTCAGTTGCTGATAAGTCTCCAGTAAAAATGTACTATATATATTTCTTCCTCACAAGGAAGGCTGTATGTGCAAAATTACATTTTCAGGCAGTGAAAATTTATTCCTTTGTACAAGTTTTTAAAGCTCTTGGTAATAGCTGCATCTGAAGTTAGACACGAATGAAACATCCCATAGGTACAGTAACACCAAAGAGTTTAGCTAACAGTTTGAAGCTGGTTTTACTTCAACAAAGTTTCATCAAAGTTAAGTTTGCATTCCTGAACTTGAAGCTTAGTTTCAAAGGTCTGATACTGCTGTGGAACAGAGTCAATTTGCGTTCTGGTACTTTTCCAGCCGTAGGACATGATTTTCACAGCTATGCACTAATCATATATAAAAATATGCAAATGATATATGAACAGTAAATAATTAATTAATATTGGCATGTTGATTATCTCACATAAGGATCTAGGACTACTGCTATAAATCCTGATTGCTTTCTTGTCTGAGTGGTTTAGTGGCAAAAGTAAGTTCAGCCATCAGAATTAAAAAAAATAAAATAAGAAAGAAAAAGTAGCATTGTGAAAACATTTTCTTACTGGGAAAAGCAAAGGTTTAACTTAGGACGTCTCCCAGTGCCAGTAACCCAAATGCTCTCACTTATCTAGAAGTAAATTCCAGTAACACCTACATTAAACAGTGAAAGAACTGGGAATTACATGTCTTAAATACCTATAAAGAACTGAATAGCTCTGACAGTTTTCCTGGGAAATTCCAGGTGCTTCAGAGACTCTTATTGCCCAACCATATTTGGAAGCTTTTAAAGGCCCCATAAGAAAAATGGGAAAAATAATGGCACGCATTCAGAGGCAGAAGGACTCACACTTTAAAGAGAACAAGGACTGCACATTCTCCTTCAGTGAGATATGCTGCATGCAGGAACGAATATCAAACACCAGACTTCACCATTTCCTTATTGCCAGCAAAGGCACAAGGAATCCTGAGCATCTTTTACTGTGCTATACAGGCTCACTGATGCAAAAAGATGCTAACATTTTTCTGCCCCCAAGGCTTCAGTCACATAATGACCCTTCTACTTTTGTACTTTGTAAACAGGAGAAAATCATCAGAACCCTTTGTAACCCACCAAGATAAATCTCACAACAAACCATGTTTAGGATGAGCTCATAGCCACAAAGAATTAATCTCTCAAATGAGGGAGTTCATTATTTTCCCATCAGAATTTGGATACTGCATAATAAATGAGCTTGAGAATAACATTTTAAGGCATGGCAGAGATGAAATACTGAATATCTGCTTGTTAAGGAAACAGTTGACCTCCTTTTGTGCAATGGGAGAGCTGAGGTTCCTGGAAGCATAAACATATGACCATACAATTAAGCACTGCCACAGTCTTTACACAGCACACAACAGTGTCAGTTACAATTGTAGAAAGAACCATAATTCTTCCAGCACTTGAATTTTCCATTTCACACCTTTCCATACTTCTCATGCAGATTTCATGCTCAACTTGGAGGGCAGAAATCCTTATTAGTAGAACTAAACTTTTGCTTTATTCATCACAGCATGTAAGGGTGGTCAGAGACATGATGAACCAGAGACACATTCCTCTATTACTTTGAGAACTGAGTGTACAGCACCTACTGAAGCAGTTCATGTTCCATCTCAACTATGGCCTAAATCCAAACCTGAATTCTGTCTTGAAGCCAAGCCATTTGGACAGAGGACCATGCTAAAATCCTTTTTGGTTGAAGCCCACCTTTGTGAAGATAGCCTTGAGCTCTTGCTACTTTTCAGCCTAGGCTCAGCAATGCTGACTCTCTAAAGCATGTGTAAGATTTGCAAGAAGCCAAACTACAGGCATTGTTTCACTAGCAGCCAAGAATGGTAGAGTGTTAATTACAGAGCATGTACTAGGGTTCTTTTAGGCCTTGGGTCTGTCACAGTGATGAAAATTAATAATGTAAATAAGTAATAATGGATCATTATATGAATGAAGCGGTTAGCTTTTGCTGTTGAGTTGTGCAGGTACATAACACAAACAAGGTCATCTGTTTATAAAAGGCAGCATTTCCCCTAGGAGCACTGGAGACTGCACTGAGGGTTGCTCTAGATGTTGAGCTGATGGTGTTAGCAAGGTAACAGATATTAGCTATCCACAGTTTCACCACCAGGATGCTAGCAACAAGACCTGGCCTACCAGGCAGAGGGGCACTGAAGTATTCTTGGCAGAAGTGTTGAGATCCCGAGCCCAGATCAGCTCAGAACGCAAGTTGCATATATGCATCTGGAGATAGAAGGAAGCTGGAGTACACCCCATTTATGCTCTTTACATATTTCAGTCCATTTTCAGTATCAGATGTTGGACTTTATTATTGTGTAGGAGCTGATCCAGATATTTCAAAATGTCATGTCCGAATGTCATCCTTAAAATTCATTTACAAATGAAAATGCTGCCTACTTTTAATAGGAAAAAAAAAAATAATAAATTGTTGTATAATTCATAGAATCACAGAATCAACCAGGGTGGAAAAGGCCTTTAAGATCACCATGGCCAACTGTTGCTCCAGCACTGTCAAGGCCACCACTAACCACGTGACTAAAGGCCCATCTACACAGTGTGTGAACACTTCCAGGGACTGTGATGCCACCACTGCTCTGATCAGCCTGTTCCAATGACTGACCACACTTCTGGGGAAGAAATTGTCCCTAATATCCAATCTAAACTTCTCCAGCACAGCTTGATGCCACTTCCTCTTGTTCTGTCACTTGTTCCTTGGGAGAAAAGATCAGCCACCTCCCGGCTCCATCCTCCTTTCAGGCAGCTGTAGAGAGCGATAAGGTCCCTCCTGAGCCTTCTCTTCTCCAGACTAAAACAACCCTAGTTAAATTCATTCTACCCTTTTCCAAAGTAATTTCTGTGCCCAGCTGCCATGCTGGACTAGGGAAATACTTATCTCAATTTAACACATGGGATTTAAAACCTGAAGTTAGCAGACAGTATCACTTTTTCAGTTTTCTCCTTCTCTATATTTCTATTTTTACAAGTATTGGTGGAGAAACTAAGGTCATCTTTAAATAGACAAGTAATGGGGGAAATCTAGCTTTTTTTTCTATTATTTCAAAATTTATTTCACATTTCTAGCCACCAGTACTTGGAGACAGAGTTTTGTGTATCTTCAAATATACCTTTTTGTCTGACAAAGTAATTGCCTTCTTTCACAGATCTCTCAAAATTAAATATATATATATATATAATCTTTAAAACCCAATACAGCTTCTTTCTATGGCTCTATCCATCTTTTCTAATTTTGCAGAAAGCAACTTCATCTTTCAAATGCATGCTCCCTGGGATTATCCCCAAGAGAAAGAAAAACCATGGGAAACTAAACAGTTTTTCTGGAATCCAGGTGCGCTCCCCAAAACAGGAATCCCTATTGATAATCAAAGATGACCCACCACATCACTAGGAAAGCTTTCAGTGCCTGTTCCAATCCAGAGATTTCAACGAAGTGAAATAACATTGCTCCAAGTATGCCTGTTTATCCCCTCTGCAGAGCCAAGCAGTTGACATATGGCTCAGGGCTCAATCCATTTTCAAGAGCCTTCACCACTCAATACTTAGCCTGACTCAGCAAAATTGAGAGAGCTGACAGTATCACAGTGAAATTCCCATTGGCTGCATGTTTCATCCAAGCTCAGGCTATGTGCATCTTACACATGAAGATGTGAATTCTAGCATGGATCACCTTGGATTTATAACAGAGGGCTTCCCAGGTATTTTAAATGTTTTTACAGCAGTTTGCCCAACAGCAAGAAAGCTTCATCTGCTTCTGGGAACCCTTCAGTGATCTACCAGAAGAGACAATTAACAGTGAAAACAGGACACCAGACCATCTGCCTGCAACTCAGAAATTCATTTCTCTTTTTTTCACGCCTCATATCTAATGCAGACCTTTGTTATTGCTTCGGAGCAGTTCAACGTATAAACATACATTGAACATATACTGCACACATTGATATTTTTATATTAATATATTACTCTAGATACATATTCATAAAATAAATTATGAAACAACAAATTTTGATCAGGTAGGGATTCTGTGTCTGCCTGGTAACCAATATCCTCTTTTAAATGACCATATGAATACCTTTCATTGGCAGTGTCATACTTAGATAATTCCCTGTAAGTACCTTTTGGTAATTTTTTTAGAAAAGTAATCCAGAATTTCTTTATTTGCTGAAAAATTCTTTATTTCTTTTTACAAGATGCACTATGCCATCACAGCAATTCACCCTTAACCTTTCTTTTCTTGTGAATCATAAAGATTGTGTCAGTTTTACCTAGTGCACAGTTTTGTTTGTGGACAGCCTCCCTCACCCCTTTCATGAGACTTTGAAACTTTCTCCCAGACAATGGGTTCAGCCACCTTAAAACTCGCTAATTTCTCTAGTAAAGGTTTGGTTTTACATTTCAGTCTCTTTCTCAGTCCTCACATTTTTTCATTTCCTTCTCACACGAAATTGTATAATTACAAGAACATCATCAGCTCAAGCAGAAGAGAGTGCTTGCCAATGGTTAAGTCCCTCAGATAAGCAAAACTTCTTATACACCAGAAATGTAAGCTTGGAAAGCATCCTCAAAGGACAGAGAAGCTTCTAACATTTAAAATAATGTGAGCATTTAATAGATTATTAAAAAAAAAAAATTCTCATCTTCAAATATTTCAACTTTACAGGGTTTTTCTGTATGCAAGGTGTGTTTAAACCTCCCATACAAAAGGGACAGAGTTCAACGGACAGTGCACAAGATTAGAAAGTTCAGTATGGCAAAGAAATTACCTGTGTTTATGAAGGTACTCAGGGAACTGGTCTCAAATCAGTTGTAAAGTGGAAACCTGTAATTCTCTGCTGAGCATTATGAGATGTCCAGTGTGTGCTGAAAGCCAGATCCCTTACCTTGTCTCGAATCCCTTGTCTCATAACTTCTCTTTCGGCCTCCATCTTGGCATATTTGGCTTTTCTCTCTTCCTCTTGTTGCCTGAGAGCTTCCTGTCGTTCCTCTTCTTTCTTGGCAGCATCTGGGTCTTTTTCTTCATCCCCACCCAGCATCTTCCCCATGTCTTTGGTAGCCCCTAGAGAAAGCACAAGACAAATTCAGCCTTGTAAGCATGTGGGAAAACCACCATGATTTCACCTCTTCCCTTCCTCACAGCCAGAACTTCCTTCTGCTGGAAATGCTTCTCCTTCCACTGTGGGGGAGGAACACTCCACAAGGAAGCAGGGGATAGCTAGTGCACCCAGTCTGACCAGGTGGGTTACCCGACACTGGTGTGAGAAGCAGGGCTGCAAGAGAAAAACACTGCATCTGTAGGCTTGTATGAAAGCAACATAATCAGTTTGCAGTTCAGAAGTGGATAAGGTGCCATCCACATGATGTTTTCACTCCATCAGCTCAGCCATAGAATCTTAGAATGGTTAGGGGTGGAAAGGAACTTAAGATCATCTAGTTACAATGCCCCTGCCATGGGCAGGGACACCTTACACTAAAACATAAGGCCCAAGGCTCCATCCAACCTGTCCTTGAACACTGCCAGGGATAGAATATTTACCAAGTTTTTGCACAACCTGTAAGGGTGCCGCACCACCCTCACAGTAAAGAACTTTTCCTTGTGTTTAACCTGAAGTCAAGCGGCTGAAGATTGATTTTGGAGGATTTTTAATGTAACAGACAGCTGACACATCCAGAAAGGAGTAGCACCATGGTTAGGAAAGGAATTTGAAATCTCAGTTTCAGGGATGAGTAATTACAGTCTTAATTGCTGCCAGAAATTATACATCCCATGACAATTAAGAGCACACAGTATTAGCAGACATTTGGAGCTGCTGGTGATTTCAAAGTTCATATCACAGACCAGAAAGAAATGGCATCTCTGCACTTGGACACCACTGCCTCTAATGCTTAGTGTGCAGGTAGAATACTAGTTCTGCCCTGTGCTCTTTCTACCCCTGCACATGCATTGATCTCAAATTTTCAGTCCCTATGTGCTTCTGAGCCAGCTCTTTGTTACTGTGCAAAGCCCTTGCACATCCATGCAAATGGAGATGCCTTCTGCATGCACCTGTCCCCAGATGGCTGCATAAATCCAGCTACCCTGTATTTCAGAGGCATTTTTGTTGGCAAATGACTGGCAAAACTCCAGCTGGGGAGGAAAGATGGTGCTGGGGAAAAGGGGAGGACATTTACTGTCATATTTCATCATCATAGACTCATAGAATCACAGAATCATAGAATAGTTTGGGTTGGAAAGGACCTTAAGATCATCTAATTCCAACCCCCCTGCCATAGGCAGGGATACCTCACACTAAACCATGTCACCAAGGCTCTGTTCAACCTGGCTTTGAACACTGCCAGGGATGGAGCATTCACAATCAGCATACCAGAAGGTTGCAGCAGAACCAGGCTTGATTATAGGATGAAGTGAAGAGATATATCCTTTGGGAGTCATGTTAGATCTGCTCTTTAGCAGGTACACAGCCTACATCATTTACTAAAAAAGGTACCTTCACCCCGAAAGAACACTGTAGGTGGCTGGTTGTATATTTAACATCTTTTACCTTACATAAGGCAAAGTTATTAGGCCTTTACAAAGGCTTTGGCTAGAAGGAGATACTGTCAAAGTCCTCTCAGATCATTGCTAGTTGGCACCACTGGAGGTTAAATAAAATGAAGAGGTTTTCACAACCCCTTATCCCTTCCTTATAAATTACCTTTTCATTGTTCCAACACTTCCAGAGGACTGCTCTTGCTCTTGCATTCCACATCAGTTCTTGGGAAAAACATCTGCAACAGGACAATCCTCCTGAATTGCTCCAGAGATGACAGTTAACCAAGTTAACTACTGTCTCTAAAAACCACCAAGGAATTCCTTGGGAGGTGACCAGATACTATGACTTTACACTTCCACGTCTCTTTTCCAGATCACATGTGGTGAGACACAGGCAGAGGTTGCACAGACAAGCTGTGGCTGCCCCATCCTTTGTAGTACTCAAGGCCAGGTTGCACAGGGCTTGGAGCAACCTGCTCTAGTGGAAGATATCCTTGCCTGCTGCAGAGGGCTGGAACTGGGTGAGCTTTACGGTCCCTTCCAACACAAACCACTCTGTGATTCTGTGTTTTTCCAGACTCCTAAACTGAAAGCAGCCCTGAACCAAATGCAACACTACAAACCACCAAAAAGTGAAATGGCACCTTTACCTCTCCCATACAGAAACATGGAGAAACTCGTCATTTCAGACATGACAAGATCTGGTTGTATAAACATCTTTTTTTGTTTGTTTGGGTTTTTTTTTTTTTGTTTTTCCCAAGTAAACAATAAGAATGAAGATGACCATCGTCATTCAGCTAGTTAATCACAAACATTTTGACACTTTCCTTCTATTGGGAAAACTGGATAAATAGATGGGGACACCCACAGACTGCAAACGATTTCCAACTGGAATATTCATGGTCCACACCCACTGTTACCCTTCGAACCCAAAGGATTCTATGATTCTACGAATCATATCTTGTCCGAGCATTTTTGTCCAAATCCCTTTGATGTTATGGAAATGCTTTAAAACTCTTCTGCCTGGATGCTGTGACATAAACCCTGTCATCATTGCAAGCAAAATTTACACAAGTAGGTGAGATTCTTTTAAACAAAATGCAAGCTGAACCTCTGTTCGCCTGCTCTTGGCTTTCTGGGCTGTGAGCACACACTATTGACTCATGTTCATTTTCTCATCGACCACCACCCCCAAATCCATCTCCACAGGGCTGCTCTGAATCTCTTCTCTGCCCAACCTGTAGCTGTGCCTGGGATTGCTCTGATCCAGGTGTAGGACCTTACACTTGGCATGGTTAAACTTCATGAGGTTGGCATCAGCCCACCTCACAAGCGTGTCAGGGTCCCTCCGGATGGCATTCCTTCCCTCCAGCGTATCCACCCAACAACACAGCTTGGTGTCATCAGAAAACTTGCTGGGGGCGCACTCAATCCCACTGTCCATATCACCCACAAAGATGTTGAACAAGACCAGTCCCAACACCGATCCCTGAGGGACACCACTCATCACTGGCCTCCAGCTGGACACTGAGCCATTGACCACAACTCTTTGCGTGCGGCCATCCAACCAGTTCTTTATCCTCCAAGTGTTCCATCTGTCAAATTGATGTCTCTCCAATTTAGAGACAAGGATGTCGTGTGGGACGGTGCTGAACACTTTGCACAAGTCCAGGTAGATGACGTCAACTGCTCTACCTTGTCCATCAGTTCCATAGCCCCATCATAGAAGGTCACCAAATTGGTCAGGCAGGATTTCCCCATAGTGAAGCCATGCTGGCTGTCACCAAGCACCTCATTGTTTTTCATGTACCTTAGCATGCCTTCCAGGAGAATCTGTTCCAAGATTTTACCAGGCACAGAGGTGAGACTGACTGGTCTGTAATTCTCCGGGTCATCCATTTTCCCCTTCTTGACAATGGGGGTTATATTTCCCTTTTTCCAGTCATTGGGAACTTCACCTGACTGCCATGATTTTTCAAAAATGATGGCCAGTGGCTTAGCAGCTTCACTCTCCAGCTCCTTCAGGACCCAGGGTCTTCTCTCCTCCAAACTAAGCACTCTCACATGTTCCTTGTAAGAGCTACATTATTGCAGATGAAAGCCAGGATGTGCTGGGGGAATGGACTTCATGATCTTAAAGGTCTTTTCCAACCTAAATGACACCCTTTTGTCCTGCTTATTGGCAGGAAGACATGATGCTGCATGAGGGCACCGGGACTGGCCATGAGCCACTGGAACACAACATCCTCCCACACCAAAGTTCTAAACAGACTGCAGTCAAATCAACAGTCATTACAAGCCTTTCCCATGCAGTTGAGTTATTTGATGAAAATCATTGTGAACCTCTACATAGCAGCAAGGGGTGTATGTATTCTACATGGTGAAATCACTAACTTATCAGAAAAGGTAGGAACTCCTTAGACATAACTAATGCACCTTTACTTAATTTCTTAATATATATCAAGAGAAGTGGATGCTTGTTAACAGCATCTTAGCAATACACTGGTGCTGTGATGCTTCTTGGTAGCTACGGTGGTATCATTGGGGTGGTACTTAGCAGAGAGAGAAAAATGTTATTTGGAATGGGCTGTTACTCAAATTAGGTACTTGTAAACCTCATCTTATTGCATACAATCAAGTTCTGCTTGATTTGAAATGTATTATCTCCCAGTGATTTGGCATGTTTTCTCAAGCCTGAGGGTCAGTCAGCAGGCTGAGCCGTTGAGATGAATTTTCATGACAAGCTGTGGAATTTCCATAGTCAAGAAATAACAGTGACTGCAGACACACCATGCCCAGAAATAAACTCTTTAAATCTGTGTGGCTCACAGCAGTTTCTTCATACAGGGGCAGACAGAAACATAATATATATACTTTGATACACACAAATATTGTATATGTTTGTCAGACTAGATTTCTCTCCTCTCTGCAACTTAAGCTATTTGAGTTCTTTGTTGGAGTTTAATCTAGGATGGGACACTGATGGAACATAAATAAAACCCCAAATAGACAAATCTATCTGGAAAATCAAATTCAGACAGTAAAAGGCAAACTGTGCCTCCAGGAGTTTCAGAACAGAAGCTATCAAAACCTTCCCTCAATTAAAAAAAAATAAAAATAAAAAACTACTTCACAGATGCGACTTCTGAAATCATCAATGTCATAACCCCAGCAGCCTTATTAACAACAATTTGACAAAGAGTTGTATGGTGTGTTTCATAATCCCTTGCAGAGCACTGCCAAAACTGGTTCAAAGTGAGCCAATGGTATAAACACATCTCTCTGCAGCACAGGAACAGTGTAATTTGTAATTTGCATGGAGATGCGAATGAGGAGTTCCAAGCTGCAAGGGCTTCCTTGGTAACACAAAGGTAGATGAGTTTAAACTTATACAGGGGGAGTTCAGGTTAAATATAAGGATGTCAGGGTAGTGAGACTCTGGCACAGGTTGCCCAAAGAAGTGGTAAAAGCCCCATCCCTGGCAGTGTTCAAGGACAGACTGGACAAAGCCTTGAGCAACATGCTCTAGTGTGAGGCATACCTGTCCATGCAAGGGGATCGGAACTAGGTGATCTTTAAGGTCCTTTCCAGCCCAAACCATTCTGTGATTCTGTGAGTGTGTTTTTGATTTCACATGAGATGTGCTTCGAAGCCCTGCACTGAATGACTTTCTCAGCAAGAAATCTCCGTGTTAGCTGCTGCAGAGACTTCAGCAATTCCCTCCTCTGGGGTCACTTGTTGAGGCAGTCCTGCCTGCATCCCTCCAGCAGTCATTCGTGGTCTGACTCCTCCCTGTCATTCATTCCTGATCTTGCCTACCACCATGGCTTGAGGGAGCTACCTCCATGCTATCATTGATCTAGTCATAGAATCAGAATAGCTTGAGTTGGAAAGGACCTTAGAAATTACATAGTCCAACACTCCTGTAACAAGCAGAGACATCTTCAGCTAGGTCAGGTTCACAGAATCACAGGATCACAGAATCACAGATTTGTTGGTTTACCCAGAACCACATCCAGCCTGGCCTTGAATGTCTCCAGGGATGGTGCATCCACTATCTCTCTGGGCAACCTGTTCCAGTATTTTACCACCTTCATTGTAAAACTTACTTCCTCACACTGACCCTGAATCTCCCCTCATTCTGAAGAAACAGGCCCTGCTAAAAGGTTGTTTCCCATCTTTCTTACAGACCCCTTGTAAGAACTGAAAGGCTACAGGAAGGTCTACCTGGAGTCTTGTCCAAGCTGAACAACCTTCTCAGCCTTTCCTGATAGCAGAGGTGCTTCATATCTCTGATCGTTTTTTGTAGCTGTCCTATGGACCCTCTTCAAAAGTCTATGTCTTTCCTGGCAAAGAAGCCCTGCAGATGCTCCCAGCCCATTTTCAGCTCCTGCTTCCCATTGTCTCTGATTCACACAAAAGTTACACAGCATGAATGGTCACCTCTCTACCCCCATACACTCAACCTGCAGCCTTTCCATTGGAGAAAGAGTGAAACTTAAGGGAATTATTTTCTGGAAGGAGTTGACAATGTGCTGCTGCTACCTGTAGGCAAGCTTGGAATCATAGAATAATTTGGGTTGGAAAGGACCTTAAGATTATCCAGTTGCAACCCCCTGCCACAGGCAGGTACAGCTTCCACTAAACCAGGTTGCTCCAAGCCCCATTCAACCTGGCCTAAAACACAGAATACATCACAGGATATTCCAATGTGCTGAAACAGAGTGAAATGGGTAAACCGGATCATGAAAGAACTAGCACATTCTTCCCAGTGTTTTTTAAATACTGTTGCCTGCCCAGTGACTATGGTCTTGTTGCTACTATGAAACCTAGCAAGAAGGTTTCCTGGCTTTTTCAAGGATTCCATGCAGATAACAAAATGGACTATTTTCAGAAAGCTGCAAAACCAAAAAGATCTCCAAAAAGTAGAGTAGTCAGACCCTGCTGAGTTCAAAGCTTGCAAGAGATCTGAGAAGCCAAAAGTTTGTCATAGGAAACAAAGACTGAAGGCTTTGTTAGCTTGAGACATACAGTTTTATTTGTAGAAGAGTAATAAAAAAACTCAGTGGCATGACAGTTGTTAACATATTCCAGCAGTCTTTAAGGAAGGCTGAAAATGCATTTACAGAAACTAGAGAATAAAAAAATAAACTAAGATAAATAATTGTCTTAATGTCTAACTTGAACAGAGGTTCTCTAAGCTGTTGTTCATGCTTGAATTCTGATAACTGGGTAAGATGTGCAAGGTTATTTTCAGAACTGTCATTGTTAGGTTATTCTGTAATGATTGTGTCTCACCTAGAAACATTAAAATCTTTCAAGAAGCAGACTCAGTATGAAATGTTTGATGTGCAAGTCTTTTGAAGTCTGTATCCATAGAAGAGGGACTTCAAGAAGTTGTCTTCACAAGCATGTAGCTGGAGAGTGCCAGAATCTGGACCCCTATGACTCCTCATTCAGCCAATGCAGCTCTTGTATTTGGCTTGGCTATTGTCTCTTGTCAAATGCACCACACTCTGGTTTAGCATTTAATCTTGATTAACACAACTCTGAATCCCACTATCTTCCCTTCTGCCAAGATGACTTACCCTTTTGTTACTATCTGCTTTTCAATAATCCCATCACACACAGTCTGTGACTCAGAATTTTGAACATCTCAAAAAAAAAAAAAAAAAAAAAAAAAA
>NDXB01010386.1:0-30707 GCA_002631895.1 Agapornis roseicollis
AACCACCTCAATGAGATGCAAACATGAAAGACAAGAGGAAGAAGAAGGACCGCACCTGGGCCGAGGCTGCCCGCCTGGTAGGTGCCGCGGCAGCTTTGTGTGTGTATAAGTGAGTGAGTGAGTGTGTGTGAGTGAGTGTGCGCCGCCAGCCCGGCGCTTTGTTGCCGGCGGTTGGGGCCGTTGAGGCGAGCGTGCGTGTGAGGGAAGGAGGGAGGAGAGAGAGAACGAGAGAGTGTGAGAGGGAGCCTGAGGGAGAGTGTGCGCGTGTGTGTGCGAGAGGGAACTCTGTGAGAGGGAGAATGAGCGTGTGTGCGTGAGGGAGCGCGAAGGAGTGCGTGTATAAGGGAGTGCCCCTGAGTGTGAGGGAGTGCCTGTGCGGGAGCGGGTGTGCGGGCTCCGCCGAACTCGTCCGAGTTCGTGTGTGTGTGTGTGTGTGTGTGTGTGTGAGTGTGAGTGAAGGGAGATGCCGGGGTACCCCGGGGTGAGCGTGCGAGCCCGTGTGTGTTGGTGGTGAGAGGGTCCCCTCCTCGCCCCAGCGGTGCCGGGGCAGCCCCCTCGCTGTGCTGGTGAGCCCGGGCTGGCGGTACCGGCAGCCCTCTGCCCCGCTCCCGTCCCCGCCTGGAGAGGAGAAATAGCTACGTCCCTTCCGCGGTGTATGTGTGAGGAAATGCCTATATTCTTTTCTTCTTTTGCATGACTGTGTATAGATAACCAGGGGTTGTTTCTATCTCCAAGTTTACGCCTCAGACATCCCACGAAAATTCCTCCTTTTAATGCTAGGGAAAAGTGAGATATCCGCGAATTGCCTGTTATCATCCCTTGAGTGCGGAAAGGAGGACCGGGGTGAGGGGCGAGGACGTTAGAGAGAACTCTGTCCTGGGATCTCCCTTCACCCCCTCTGCTTTCCCCACTGTGCAGGGAAATATCCAGGGCAGTCGGACCCACTTCTAGAAGGGCTCCGTGGCTCTGAAGACCTAGCCCATTTCCACTTCATTAAGAAACTGTCTCCCTTACACTACCGTATCTGTTTTCATAATTCTGTATTATTGTTTGCTAAGTGTGATAGCACGCATTGTTTATGTTGTTTTTCAGTTTTCAAGTATGTACAGGTTCACTCCATCCTAGGAATTTTACAACAAATACTTACAGTGCATCGTATATGGTTGTACGCATTTATATGTGTGTCTTCTGCAAAGTTGGGTCTGGTTCAGGTTCAGCTGGGTGCATAGAAAGATGGCAAAGACTGAAAGACAGGCTGCTGATTATGTTGCTTTTTGTGTCTACACCAACTTTATCTGTTATCTCTCGCTGATACAGACTTAATTGCTTAAGTGGCATGTCTGCATCTGGGTTTGGTAATGGGTATTCATCTCTTATTCCTATTACTTGTTTAGTAGTTAAGCACATTTTTTGCAAAAATATTTTCACCTTGTATGAAATTTCACCTTGTTCCTGCATAGGAAGTTCAGTCTCTCTCTCTCTCTCTCCTATGTAAATAATTATAAGGTATTAGACAGTCACTACCTATAGATGTCTCTGTAAGCTGTACCGAGGTGTTCTCTTATGCTTGGTCAGTGCTAAATTCTGATATGGCTTATCGTACATCTTACAGCATTTTGTAACACTGCAGCTTTTGCAACAGTGTTCTGATACAGTGTTGCTACTGTCCCCCCATTTTTCACAATTGTAACAGAAATTTAACTGTCACCTTTGCTGTAATAATTTTGTCAGTGAGTGTTCCTACACTACTACTTTCTCTGTGCTTTAAACTGGCAGCATGTATTCAAGAGTCTATAAAATACATCAAATGCTGTTCTAACTTTACTCTTTCAAGCTGTTACTGCAGTTGCCACTATATATTTTGTTTGAGAGATGTGCATGAAGGAATTTTATTGTGTATCAAGTAAAATTTCCATTCCCATGTGATCCAATATATGGAAAAGTTTAGAGTCTGGAGAACAAGGCTGAGCCAGTGCTGAGGAGAAGGGCTGAGACTCTTGCCATGATGTTGTATTGTAATGATTGTTATAATGCTCCCCCCAGAAGGGTCATGATTTGCTAAAATTGAGTAAAAATTATACATTTCTGTATACAAGTGGTGGAGATACGCAATGTCCACACTGGTTTTGTCCAGCCTCCTGGGGTTGCCAAGTTGTGGAGAACTTGTCCCAAGTTGTCCATTATGTAAATGATACATGGTGCTGCCCAGACCAACTACAGTCTTGAATCAGGCTTTACATGTATAGTGGCATATGTTTGTAAATCACAATGAAAGACTGAAGCCAGAATTGCCACTTCTTACAGTGTTTTATGTTAGGACCCTGATGGTTCATTATGACTTCGTTTTCTTGGGATACATTAATAATGTATTACTGCAAGGTTTGATTAAATCAATTTCCTTCCAAAGGCAAGTAAACAATGAAGTGATTGATATCTACTCACAAAAAGAAACAAAAAACAAAACAAAACAAAACAAAAAAGCCACACCAAAAAAAGGACTCATGAGTTACCTAAATCAATATGTTGTAAAATTGTATGCTGCTGAATTATTTTTAGGAATGGGAGGTTGAATGAATAACACACCAGATGTATGGATATTTATGTATTAAATTTTCTATGAAAGCCCTTCCATTACAACAATACTGGGCTTTCAAAGTGAAGTGCTAAAAAGTAAGAAATGACAGAGCTAGCTATCATTGCTAGCTTTTTCACTCTGGTATGCAAGTCTGTATATTATAATCTAGACTCTAAATGATATATGTGCATGAAGATTTCCCCAAGTACTTGTAAGTTCATTCACTAGAGCTGCTGATTTTTCATTCTGTTTTGTTTGTTTGATGTGCGGTACTTAATTTTCTATACACTTTTCAAACTCAGTGCAAAATTTTATTTTTCTTTTATGCTTCAGTAGCACTTACATAGCTATTATTAGCAACACCCAGTAGCTTCCCAAATGCAAATGTTTCTATAGTTATAACATGCCTGTGAAGTTAAGTATTTTGACCTCTGCTTTACCCATGCAGAATTGAGGCATGGAAAGATTAAGTACCTTACTCAAAGCTGTTCAGGAAATCTGTGGGAGAGGCAGTTATGGTACAACAGCGTCTTCATAGTAGTTCTGTTTCATAGTCATAAAATCATCTTTGTGGCTACATTTTTGCCTTATTCAGTCTCTATTACTATTTCTCTCAGAGTAATTATGAGAGAAATGGATATGGTCATGTCTCTGTATTCAGTCTATATTGAAACTCATAGTGCACTTTGTAATAATTACAGATAAAAAGGAGTACAAAAACTGGACTCAAGCCTGAAAACATTACACGGCTCTCCATTTCCCACGCTCACAATGAAAGAAGTAGAAGTACTTTAGAAAAAAATATTACATGACAGTCTTAAAATACATTATAATGTGTAAGTCTAAGTGGCGAGGCTCCAAACTGACAGTCAGCAGTACCTTTACTGTGTTTTGGTATTTGATTAAAGGGTCTTTGAAAACTTAAGTTCCTGCAAGCCAGTGTTTTTTCAAGCTGTTCCCTAAATTTTTAAAACATAAGCGGGAAAGGACTTCCATTATATTCAGCTCTCGCTGTAAATACCATGTATGTGATACAGACAGTAAAACAGGAGCCACTGGTATGTCCTGTATTGAAACTTACATTTTGTGGAAGACATCTCCTGCAGAGGTGAATCTTTCTGTCTGCAATACAGTGCTTTTTCCTCTCATGCAAGCCTGCTTATCTTAGGGCAAGCCATAGCCCAGCTTACAAGCATTCCTGAGAGATGAGCACATGTGCAGGATCAATGGAATGGTGGCATACCACTAACAGTTCATGTTACAGAACCCATTTTGTAGAACATGCTTTTTTATGGATAAAATTGCAACCTGTTTTTACAACCTGCCAAAGGGCATATCTTTGGTGTGGACTCCATAAGTCAACTCATTTTTTACTTTGTATCATACTAGAGCAATGCTTATGTATGACCTGGGCATTATCTCCATGCCATTTTTTTTCTTTCTGTGTCTGATAGACAGAGATAGAAATAGACTTAAGTACAATGAGATACACTTAAAAAAATGAGAACAAAGAAAAATCTTAAGAGGAAGGAGGAGAAACATCCTGTCTTTCCTCTGTCTTTCAGTTGATCCTCATTTGATGAAACCATATTGTAGTTTTCTGGTCATACATGGAACTCATAAAAATTGAATAGAAAGGTAAAAGACTTGAGTAGTTTAAGCAATTTGTAATGATTCCTTCCAGTTGAAAAAACTTGTATCCATTTAGCTTCAGCTGCTCTTAAACTCGCTGAAAGTCACAAAATAGCAAATTCTGCCTCTTAATAATTTCATGTGATAACACACTGCATAAAAAATACTGAAACAAAAATTACTAAGAACAAAATGTGTCCAAGGATACTCTGCCACACAAGAACTGATAGCAGTTTTAAGTAGGTAGGAGTGATCCAACTTTTTATTACTTGACTGCTAGACACAATCCTTTGTTATTTGCGATACAGAAAGGTGAAAGAGGCCTGAACAAAAGGAATGGAGGCTTCTCACTTCAGGAATGCAGAGCTCAGTGTATGTGTATGAAGCACAGGACATCTGCCCATGAAGGGTGATAGTTTAAGGTAACATTTTAAAAGGATTTTTTTATGAATAGCTTGCCCTTATTGTTGCCCTCTTCTCTTTCCTGTAAGTGGTGTTTTGAAACACAGTTCAGTTAAGTCTTCACCACTAATTGACAATAAAGCAGAAGAAAATAAGGACTGACAGTAGGGTTGGGTTATTCATGTGTTGGGCCTCCTCTCCAGTGTTTTTGCTCCTTCTCCAGCCTGCATCCTGAAAGAAAGGTTTTCTTGTGTTACTGGAGAACATGCGCTTCGCAGTGCTATGGAGAGTCCTCATGGTTCAGGTGATTTGTGCATACTGGGGGAGTAATATTCATACCTTAATTCTTGTATTACTTGCACTAGTCTCCTGACCGGATCCAGCTCTGAATTACGTGTTGTTTTCTTGCTCCTGTAAACTTTAAGAAAATTATATGAATTAATTAAGAAAACTGATGCTGAAAAAAAAAAAACCCAAACCAACCCACAAATAACCAAACCGAACATGAAAAGCACACAAGTCTATTGGAACTGTTAGCTTGCATGCTACTGTTCAAAGTGGCTGGCTGTCCAAAAGCCGATTGCTGCTTCATCTGGTCTTCTAAGATAGTGGAGTTGAAACAGTTTGTGTAGCTGTATTTCTGCATTGCATCTTCAAATATAAAGATCACAAATGAAACAGAAAATTAGAAGAGTAACTTCTGCATAATTAAACCATTGATGATAATCCCTTTGACTTTTATGTTAAGTCTTTGCTTTTGTTACTATAAATAGCATTTTAAAGCATTGTGTGGAAGGAGCTTCATGTATCTTTAAAAATGGTAGATTTGACCTAGCTTTGTTTTATGGTATTAACGATTTCTTTGTTGTTGGCTTAACAAAAACCTACTATTATTTTCATATTTGTTCTAAGTTAATTCTTTTTCAGACGTGCAGGAACATTGTGGTTTGGGAAGTTTTGATGGCCTTTCCTTTTGATCCCAGATCAATGCTGCTTTGAAGAGCTATATTTTATTTTGGTTTGCTCTAGGGTTTCCTCACATTTATTTTATTCAAAGTAATTTTTGCATTTGTTAGACAAGGTTGAGCCTGCACTTTTTTTTTTCTTATACCTTCTGTGGTTGTGTTTTATGTGTCAGTATTTTATTTTGTTAGTATGAAGTAATGCAGAAATTAGTGTATTTTAATATTTTTTATTTCAAAAAGTGATCTACAATAAAATATAGATTTATTCTATTTCATCTTACTTTGTGCATTCTTCTAGGGCAGTTTGAGAGGAGTAAGTTTCTAACTTACCTCAAGACAGACCTTTAACCTTTGGCACCACAGACTTTTAGGAAGGCAGGAACCCAGCCCAGGAATGGGACCTGTTCTGAGTAATATGACCTTACTTCTATCAAAGCAGAATAACATAGGAGAAAACCCTTACGGGAACCTAAATATGAGCATTTCTTAACAATGTGAAGCTGTTTTCAGTGCCTTAAGGTTTGATTTAATGCTCACGTACAGAGAATGCTTTCAGTGGCTCCTGGCTTACCTTTCTCTATAGAAGAACCAGTATTTTCCTGTCACACTGCATGTTTCTGTTGAAATAACTGATCTATTTTTTTCTTCTTCCAGCAGTTGACAAGTTTCTCACAAACAAGATTTGGTCAGTTGCATGTGAAAACAGTGGAATCACAGTGAAATAGTTTCCACTAATAACACCCAAGTCCCTACCCATCCTTCACAGCTAGTTTGGTTTAGATTTGCTAGCCCAGTTCATCAGTTCCCTGCATCAGACGATGTCATTGCAGCATCCTAGTCTGGACCAGGTAGCATGCTGTCTTCAAGGTAAAAAGCCAAACTCACTGTACTTCCTGCTTCAGGCTTTCTTTGTTCTTTATACTGTGACCAGCAGATTACATTACTTGGAAAGTAATTTGCTAAACTTGACCTCTTGGGTTTGGAGTAATACAGGGTTTTTTTAGAAGTTGTAAGCTTCAAAATGTTTTCCTTTTCCCTGGGTATGATGTTGATAATCTTGACATTCTCTGTAAATAGCAGTAACTAAATAGTATCCTCCTTTTCTGCTATGAAAACATTGGAGAAGATGTGATTAGTGGAAATTGTGATTCCACAGGTTCCAGTTGAAACTGACAAAATCCTTCTTTGGAGGAGCTTGCAAACTGAAGGAGTTAACTATATCAGCCTTCACTCTGGAGCAGTCAGCTTGTAATGCAAAGGCAGAACAACAACCTGGAATAGTGCATGCTCTAAGCAGTACTTTCTGGTACAGCCTATTTGCTTATTCTGTTAATTCAGGAAGCAAATCCACATGGCTGCTCAAGCACAACATTTGCCATAGGTGGCCCATTTAATCTCTTATCAATTTTGAATGACAGTCACCATCCCCAGAGAAACCCAAATCATTGAGATACTGGCCCTCTGAATCTGCCTTGTCTTTGGAAAGCCCTGCTAGACAGTTTCCTATTGCTGGAGTTATTATCTCGGGAGGAGATGTACCTGCTGGGAATGTGAAAAAGGTAGAGATGTGCCTTCAGCAGCTAATGGCTTGCCTGGAGCTAATCTTGGTTTGAAGAGATGATCTGTGTTTTCCTAAATACCATACCTTAAGCAGACCACTACCTAAATTCACTTATGACTGTAGTACATTAGCACAGATGTCATGTCTATCAGGAGACAGTTAAGCCATCTGGCAGTGCATGCCTTCTTCCTTTGGTGTCAGTACTGACTGGGGCTGGGAACTGCGCTTAAGTGCTGGAGGGATCTAGAGCAGCATCATTCACTTCAGTCTAAGCAAGGTGTGCTGTTTCTGACATTGGAACAAGAAACTGGTGGGGGTGGTCTAATGTTTTCATGCTTTGAATGTGAAGAGTTCAGCTCACCTTGATGGTTTTCACTCAGCAGGGCACAGTCTATGTGGACCCTGGCATGTAGCTTTCTTTAGTATTAGAGGACCCTTTAGATGAGGTTTCAACATATGGGATTCAGCTGTTACATTGCAGGTTCTGAGTTAGATGTGGCATCCTGTAACTCAGGTGTCTGAGGAGACTTGTTTTGTAGTGTAGCATTGAGTTTAATTTCTGTCTGACAACATTTACCAGGATCAACAGCCACAGTTTGTCACTCTGGGTATTCACAGACTAATTAGGAGGATTGGACTATATTCCTCTATAGAAGACATTCTAGGTCATGTCCTAGATTGTCTATGATTTTGGAATAATTTATTTAGAAGGCATGCATTGCACACTTTGTTTTAAAACTTATCCTTTTATATACATAGATTGGTGTAGCCAAGTCTGCGGTGATGAGACTCTCCTCATTGCTTGTAGAGGCTCAGCTCTAAAGATTATTATTTTATGGATGATAATTGCATCCTGTACAATCCAACTTAGAGATAACAATGTTTTTTAAACATTTACAACTTCAGAAGTGTTCCTTGACAGGCAAGTGTCTTGAGCTAGTAGAAGATTTGAAGAACTTAATGTCAAAGCTATTTCCTCTCTTTCTTGTTGTGATCTTGGTTAATAATAGACAGGATCAGGAATTTAGTGAAGCAGTCATTCTAGTCAGAGTTTATATTGCTTTATCCTGGTTAGCTGGCCATTTAACTTGATGTCTGGAAAGGGGAAAGAGTCTTAACCAAAGTACAGATCAACCATTTGAAGGTCAGAATCATCCATTTCATCTTGCTCTTAACAGCCTGGAAAACCTGCGTGTGTGTAGTGGTTTACTATTGTTGGTGAGATGCCTTTGTGAATTGTCTGCAGACTCTACTAAATCACAGTCAATCTTCATATGTTGTATGATTTGTTCATGTCTTTGTGACTTAAACCTTCTTTGTACAAGAGGCTCTATCACTGCAATTGTATAGCCAAAGTACTTAACTTCATCTGTCATTAAGCGCTTATTTTTATTTCAGTTCCAAGAGTTTTGACTGAATAAATTCCACATCCAGATGTTTTAATGCATCTATTGATGTCTATTTTTGGATAAATGTTAATTCTTTTTATACCTTAAAATTCCCAGTTACCTACCAGCTGCTGGGGTATCTATAGGCTTTGCTGTATCAGAGAAACATGTAATGTTCCATGTTACTATGCCTATCTGCTAATATTTCCTAGCAAGGGTAATGAGAGAAAATAGACTCTTGTTGGTTTCAGCATGCTGTCATTCTTCTGGACCAAGATTATGGCAGCTATCTCCAAATTATGACACTTGCTTATCACACCAGCTTCTCTCATCTTAATTGGCATTTCTGTCATTTAGAAATTCTAGACAGGTAAGACCAATGAGAACCTCTTTGGAATTCAGTGTTTAGAGTGGGAAGGGCATCTTAATTAGTGCATTAGTTCAGTAATAATGAAAAATGAAAGCGCCTCAAAGTCACCTTGTCTGTTTAGGCTAGAAAATAAGTCACACACCTCAGATTAGTTTTGTGAAATCTCTAAAATCACTTGGTAACTTTCATTACTCATAGGAGCTGGGAGTTCTCTGGCCTTTGATGGAATCTGGTTTCTTAAGAAATGGGAGAAGGAGGAGAATAAAATGATAATGAAAAGTTGTCCGACAGGCGTGATTTAGAATTCAAATGCATCGTTATCTCTTTTCTTTTTTTTTTCTTCCTCTGACAGTGACTAGAGAGAAAACATCAATTTTCTTGTACAGATTGAGAATTTTGTATCCATTTAATGGTGCTCATTCACATTCTCTGCTTTTTTTGTGGCTTTTTTTGCCTTCGTAACTGGATTTTTTTTGGCAGTTTGATGTAGCAATGCTGCAGCGGGTTTGTTCTTTGAGCAGTAGTGCTTAATGCATTCTAATCTGTTTCATAATTTGCTTCATTCATAATGCAAGGTTTTGAGACATCTTGCAAGCGCTCATGTTTAAAAAAACCCAAAGTAGAATAACTTAGTGGGGCTCACTGTCTAGCTGTGAATAAGCTCAGTAAATCACTGCTGAAGACATTTTCAAATGAGTTACTACTGAAGATACGTTAATACCTTTTTGTCATTGATTTCAAGATGTTGCATGGCTCCGCAAGTGTGTACCTTCCAGGAGATGTCAGGGACTGCTAAGCATTTGCCTGGATTGTTCTTGTACTGAGGTGTTTTGACTTGAAACTGTTATGTTATTTTTTTTTATTTTGTATTTTTAATTTTTTTCCAAAAGTAAGAAAAATCTGTGCAGCCAATCTTGCTACATTGGCAATCCTTGTCAAACAGGTTGTTTGTCTTCCTTTTGTTCTGTTCCCTGCACTGTCAAGTTGTGTTGCATTATTAAACATCTCCTGTCAGTTAAACAGACGTCGTCAGAATGGCCTGGGCAGTTCACAGCAAGTGCTTGGGTCCATCAGGCCAGACTGCAGAAAAGAAAGGGGAAGTGGTAGTATAGAGCTTGAGCTGTCTTTTATAAGGCTACTAATCTTTTAAAATAATGATGGTGAATCTTGTGATGATTTACTTCACCCTGCCCACTGCATCTGTGCAGCTGGAGACTTTGAATAGATCATACTGCAACAGCGGCCTCCTGGGCAATAGCTGAAGTGCTTTTTGTCAGGTATCCCAATAGGAAATATTTGATGAAAGGACAGAATAAGGATTGCATGTTTTGATGTGATGGCTCAAATTCCTAATTTATCAGCCTAAATCTTCTATATATATGCACACACGCACGCACACACACACACATATATATAATGTCAAGTATTGTGTTACAGCCCTGTGAGTCTGACTGGGCAAATCACAGACGTGCTTGAGGCATTTTGTCTGCCCGTAATGAGCCCCAACATCATTTTGGACAGATAGCATGAAATGAACACTGCTTCAGCTCTTGGGTTGGTCCAATTATGTGGTTGTTTCATCTTGCAAATCAAATTCTTCATGCTAAAATGCTGTTTCTCCAGCTGGTGTTCAAGCATCAGCTGACTCATTGATAACTTTGTCTATTGCTTTTGGAGTGAGAACTACCCACCTAAGTGAAACTCATCAGTGGTAACCAACCCTGTGTCTTTGCCTTGGACTAATGCTTCTTTTCCTTAGTAAAAGTCTGTCAACAAATACTGTGGTTTATGGACCTTGGGATTGACCCCAAAGAGCAAAAACCTGAATGAAAATAGAATTACTGCTTTAAGCTTCAACACTGCAGTTACCTTATGAAGAAGGATGTTTCTGGCTCCCCGTGATACAGTGTTCCACTGATGATGAGCCCCATTAAGTGGTTGTGCTGTTAAGATATGATATTTTTTGGCATATTTGTAGAAGCAGTTAGAACTAGAAGGCTGTGGATTCACAATGTAAATTTGGAGATTTTTATCAGTCTGGCCATGCAAGTTACTGCATGCTGTATACATGCACTGCTGATTGTTGCATTTACTAAGCACCTCCAAGGAAGCTTCTCAGAACCTGTGCAGAGATTAGCCCTTCACAGTAAGTGTTTGATGTTCACAGTAACAATCGTGGGTTGTTAATTTAGCCTTCATGCCCACAGCAGCAGTGGCACTTGAGAAGGAGACTGCAGAACTCATATGGGGTGTCTGGGGAGTTTTCCAATGAAAAAGGTCATAAATGTGGGAGAAGTGAACAGGCATTTGACTAACTGAAAGGGTGCAGGATACAGTGCAAGAGATGAGCAATAAGAGGATTGGGCTGAGTGAAAGGTCTTGAGGATGAAGTTAGTATATGAGCAATCATTTGAGCTGTTGTGTTTCATGGACTGCAAAAAGGTAGTCTTTCAGCTGATCTGTGAACTAGAGATCGAAAGCTCCAACTGGAGATGGGAAACTAGAAAAACATGTGGAGTAATAGAGTCAAAGCAGTTGATAGGAATGTTTTGTATGAATTTTGGAAGTTAGATCAGGTAAACATTGTCTTACTGTCTTGTAACCTGCTTAGAAGAGAACAAGCAACCAAAAAAATATCTAAGATATTTTAATCTGTCAAATTAGTTTGGCCTAAGTGGGATTCTTTTTATTTTCCCTTCGGGGACCTGTCAGAATTTTTTTGTAGGAAATAATTTTTATGAAAGAGAAAGAGCTTCTGTCTTCTATCTTCATTAATGTGTAGGGTTGCATACTTTGCTTGGAGATAGACTGTTTGATACAATATCAAAACATCCTCTTACTACCATTCTCAATCTTTAACACTTGCATTAAATGAAAAAAAACAACTTAAAAACCAAAATGTCTATGTAGTCAATTTTAATGAGGACCGACTACGTTTCATACTGTAATTTTCTTGCACTCATTATATTAGTGTCTGAACTGAGAATGCTTCAAGCTATTTAAAGGAATATTAAATAAAGTAAAATAATCTCCTGTCTTCACTCTGAGCAGATCTACAAAGTGGCTGCCTAGATAACTGCGGTTGGTATATATGCATAGTGGTTGGGAAATGCTTCTGAAAGAGCTGCAAAGAGAATGAGAGCTTTAAAAAAATTAAAAAGTCAGTGCACTTGTTTATCAACATTCTTAGAGCTGTTATGGCAAGAAGCTTCATGTATTAGTTAAAGGTTGTGAAATGCTGGAGTTAATTTTATAGAAAAATATGGGTGTGGAGGGGGAGGTAAGGGGTCTAGGGAAAGCATTCTGAGGATTAATGTTCTGAAAAAAATCAGGGTTTAAGTGCTACATACATGCATAATAATAGTTCTGAAACTTATTACTTTTAGTACTTGCATACATTTTCTGGGATTAATAGAAGAAAATGAAACTGGGTTTATGTCTTCAGAATTCTAGGATAAAATTACATTTCATTGTTTTATTTATTTATTTTGTTACCATTTCACCAGCTAAAATCCCCAAAGTCTTTAAAGTCTGGATTCTTCTCAAACTTTGGGAGTATAAGTGAAACAGAGAAACATCAAGGTGAAAAAAAGAAAAAATCTGTGTTCTGTCCTGTATAAAAGTCAGTACCTTTGTTTTGGAAACTAAACACTGTGCTTTGATTATATTTCTTTTTAAAACAAGTTATGTTATGGGCTATCTTAGCCAAAGGAGTATTGCTCAAATTTTAAGTAATCTCTTTGAAAGAATTGAAAAGACCAATTTGTCTTCTGAAATATTATCTTATGCATTTGGAATTTTATCTTATTGGAATTTTTGGAATTAGTCTCAAATTATCTTGCCCAAGTTATTGCTAGAACAGAAATTTCCTAGAATTGCCCATGTCCAAAAGTCTGGAGCGATGCTTGAATGTAAGAGAGTGGTAATTTTCTTCTGATTCTGGACACCTTGGTTTAATTTTGTTTTCACCTCAGAGAGCATAGCATGTAAATCTCTGAAGTATAATCTTATGTCTTTGGATGAGATTCTCTGGCACACTTAAAGGAAGATTGCATTCCTGGATTTGAACTGTAAAGCTAATCTTATTACTCATTCTCATTGTTTCAGAGGTACAGTATTAATTCAGTAGTTACACTGGATGCCCAAGATGATGCAGTGTCATTTTTCCATAAAAGAGTTTTATTGTTTACTTACTGCTAGCTATTTGTTTTTTGGGGGGAGAAATGGAAGATACAGCTAAAGCATGCATTATCAACTTCTAAAATATTAAACCTAAAAGATGTGCCTAACCCCATAGACATGGAATTTATTTGCCCGTGGCATTTCATAGGAGCTGGCGATTTTTACTGCTGCATTTGCTAAGGAGATGTGACATTAGGAAAACTTGGATACTCATGTGTATGTATGTTGTTGATTTTGAAGAATAAAACCTGTGACTGAATATACTGTATAACAGTCATGTTTTACTCTCTCTTGGTTTGCTTTTCTTGTGTTACAGTTACTGTCCTGACAGATAACAGCTGAATCTGTTCAATGTATAGGGAGGGGTTGTAGGGTAAGGAACATACTGTGATATTAAGGACCCTTAAAAATAGAAGCTTGTCTTGAACAGAAAGCCTAGCATTGAGAGAAGTCTCTGTATTTATATTCTTTTATAAAATCCTCTGTGGTTTGTCTCCTGATCCACTAACTTGTGGTTCTGGAGTTTGGTGACAGTAGTTGCATGATGTGTATGGCTGATGGCCATTTCTCACTGTAACCTTGTCAGTGCTTGTCCAGCTTGACTGTAAGGGGTCAGCCGGTCTCAGAACAATGCCTTTAAGCAGGGTCAGAAGTTTGAAGCATCCACAACAATTGTGGATCATCCTGAATGTTTTCAGATTTTCCTCCCATAGAGGAAGACATGTTCTGTATTTTGGTTTGAGATTTGATTGCAAACTGATGGCTTAACACTCAACGTTTTGTCTCATTATGAGTTCTAGTTTTAAAGTTGCAGTTCACCTTTTTTCTTTATAGGCTGGAGGTCCTATTGAATTTTTTTACCTATGCCAAGGGATTGTTCCTGTTGGTTTAAATCTCTACAGGTAATCAGCATCCAGCTGGTAGACAGTTGTACTGATGAGGACCCATTGATTTTATTTTTTTTTTTTTCCTATCCACTTACTGTCAATAAGAAATGTTCTTAGCTTTCACGATACTTCTTCCCTGCCATAATATTGCCCTGTTACCTGGCTGGTTTCAGTGTCAGGGCTGGTCTCAGTTGCTGATCACATTATATGTGGATGAGATTAACAGCCTGATAAAAATGTTTAAGTCAATGCTTGAGAAGTCTAGATAAAGATAATGCCTTACAGTGAGAGCTTTTTAATTATGTGTTCTATTTGATGTAAATCAATAGTAAAGATTTGCTGGTTTTAATGGAAAAAAACCCCTTTCATATCAAAGATTAAAATTTACCTAGCTTGGCATGATTTTAGCAGTATTCAGAAAAGGAGATTTTAAGAAGATACAGACAATTTATGTTCCTTTTTGGAGACAAAATAATTCTTCCCTCTTTAACAAAACTTTTTGCTTATCGGGTTTGGTTTTCTTTTTTTTTTTTCTTTTTTTTTTCCCCACCACAGTATGATCTGAATTGCTTTCTTTCATAAGAAGTAGTGGGGAGCATTTAAACAAAATATTCTCTGTGTGTTTCTCCAAAGTGATAGGCTTTTGAAAGATTATTAAGTTTAGAAAGGTCAGATTATATTTCACAAGGCCTCTGNTTTTTTCCCCACCACAGTATGATCTGAATTGCTTTCTTTCATAAGAAGTAGTGGGGAGCATTTAAACAAAATATTCTCTGTGTGTTTCTCCAAAGTGATAGGCTTTTGAAAGATTATTAAGTTTAGAAAGGTCAGATTATATTTCACAAGGCCTCTGGGAAGAAGTGAGCATGTAACTTTTCTTAGAACTTGAGGAAAACTGTTCCTTCTATGTATTTATATATGAATACAAGCACAGGTATATTGTTTCTAATATGCCTGTATTGTGACAAATGTGCCTTAGTAATAGTGGTTAAATAGTTTATTTTCCAGACCTTTAAGCAGATGATATCAAATATAAACCACCCATCTGGACTTCAGTTCTGCAATAAATTGTATATTTAAGTCCACCAAGTGTGGGTGGACTTAGGTGATGAGATGGGGGGAAAAGACTATGTGGAAAGACTGATAAGAAGAACTGAACAAATAAATGACACAAAATGGATATGAGTTAGTGAACAGCAAAATATTCTCTTATTTTTGAAAATCTCAGATGAGTAATTGTCAACTGTACCATCTGTAAGTAATGTGGGCTTCCAAACTTGTGGCAATTAAAACTGCCTAGCATCCCACTCCAGCCCTCTATTTTATTCTGTGTACAAGTCAGTAGTGAAGACTAATCTCTTACGACATTAATCATCTCATGAAGAGAGACAGAATAAATCACAGTAGCCCTTCCTCTCTTCACTCATGAAGATAAATGCCATAACACGATGGCTGATCTTTGTTATGACACTAACCATTATATATTTAACAGAGATAGCAAAATCCTAGTGACAGCTAACAAAAGAATTCTTTCTTTACACATTCTATGAGAAGGCTGTATTTATTTCAAAAACATGACTTACCATATCTGCTCTCCAAGCAATTTAAGCAGTAGATCTGTATTGTGCCAGTGAACTCTGTTCTGTACACAATGATGTAACGATTCAGACTAATGAGAACTGAAATGGAATAGTTGTGCTAGCTCTTGAAGGAAAAAAACCTGCATTACACCCAAGGACTCTTAAGACTACTCTTTCGTATTGTCCATCCTGATGAGAAAAAATAACTCACCTATTTAAAATAAACAGGCAAGAAGCAGCACCCCCCAAAAAAAACCCAAAACCACATCTCCCCAAAAATCCAACACCTCCCTTTAAATCCCCCCAAACAAAACCACATAAACAAAAAAAACCCAAGCAACAATAGCAACAACAACAACAACAAAAACAAACCAAAAAATCAACCAACCCCAAAGCCCCAAGCCAAACAAAGCCCAAAACTTTCATAATTTTTCATTTTGTGGACATTTGGTTTTCCATTTTTTCTTCAGTACTTGAACAGGTAGATGCAATGAGCTGCAAGTGGCTTTTTGTTGTGTCTGTGGTTGCAAGGGACTTTTAGTTTTTCCAGCTTTATCACTTGCTGTACACCTCTCAGGAATTTCTTTCCCAGTTTTCTACACATTTGACACGTTCTGGTCTTTCTTTCTGGGATAAAATTACTAAGAAAGATTCTTAGTGTTTTTTCTGCATCTCTACCTGCCAGTTAATTGAAGGGTGTGATACTGTGTATCAGCCTGCGAGGAATAGGGTGAACAACTGAGTTGTGAAGTTTACGGAGTTCTCCCATGAAGTTAAGAGATCAGTGTCACTTATACTGGCTTTTCATGTGAGCATCAAAATGTGCTGTAAATTTCATGAGGTAGTTCCATGCTATGTATCTGACAGAATTAAAATGGAAGTTTGATTTTTACAGTTTTACAGAAGTGCCTTTTGGTAGTTTAATATGTTTGTAGTACATTAATGGAGTCAATGTCATTTGCAGCATGAAATTTATCTTACCCTTTTAGTGAGTGAGTTTTACCTGATGTAATCCTTAAAATGGCCTAAACTAATGCATAAGACTATTTAGGTAGAGTGCATAGTTTTAATATTTTATTTGTATTCTGCTATTCTCCCTCCCCCCTTCCCCACTTTTCATTTTTTTGCTTTCTTTTTTGCCTTCTGGAAATCTTAGGTCTGTATCTTTAGGACACTGTCTAACAAGATAAGTTCTGATTGTAAAGCAATGGCAAGAAAACCGGCATAACTGTCACTTCCTGTTAAATTTGGTACATTCAGAGAGTAGCCAGTAGGAATTTTATTTCTCACATTAAAAGTAACCCTTACACATTACATTTGCCTGAGGACATTAATTGATGAAGGCGTTTAAAACAAACACATATTCATTCTCTATTGATTTTTCTGGGAAGTTTTACTCTCTATATTTTTTAATTATTATTTTTCTATTCTGAAACATAAGTTACACAGCAAACCTTTTAATGTCTCGGGAAAAAGAAATCAAACAGCTCTTTCAGCTTTCAATCAAGAAAACAGCATGTATGGAAGTGAATATGATTGGGGTTTGGTGCTTCTTAGTTTTGGTGTTTTTTTCCCTTATTTCCTTAGTAGTGATTAGTGTGTTCACACTGGTGGTAGTTATTTCCTCTGTTATCTGTAATATAAAGGCAGCTGACCGAGCACTCATATCTATTCTGCCCCATTAGTTCCAGTCACCTAAACATGGCCTCTCTTCATTTTGTACAGTGGTAGGTGCAAAATCAGAATTTTTAACCCTGCTGGAATTAGAGGCATTTCAGGATTGTGGCCTGTGTGAGCACCAAATGAGTAAGGTTGTTGGGTGGCAGAGCTGTGTTTTGCTCCTGGCCCCTTTTCTGCAATAGTTATTCATAGTTATAAACAGCTTTGCCCATTTTTTTTCAGCCAGGTGCACTGAAATAGAAATTGAATCTTCTACTCTAAACTAAATAAGCAGAGAATACGGTCTACAAGTCACGGGAGTTTCACAGTACAATTTTACCTGTCAGCACCTAAGAGCTACAGTGTGCTGCTGCCTAGCTGTTCAGTGTCAACTGCCTAGGCAGCACTTGCGTACCTGTGTGTGGATTTTGGGGAACCCATGGCAATGAGTTACATCTCTATGAATGTGCTAATCTCGCAGGAGGTAAAAGACACAAAAATATACTGTGGGAGTGTACTATGGTAGAGACAACTGAAAAAAAGTATTTCAGTAAGGATGCAGAAAGGTGGAAGATATGGGAGACAGGGAATTTCAGCACTTCAAAAGATGAGAATGTCACTTTGAGTGCAGAGAAAGTCTGAGCAGAGTGAGAGGCTGTGGGGTACTGTGATAGCAAGAAAGGGTATGGCTTGCATGGCCAAGCAGAAGGCTGAAGGCAGGACTGCACTGTCAGTATTGAACAGTCATTCTGAGAATCTGCATTGTCCATCACTTGAACTGAAGTCATCAGTAGTAATCCTGCTGCTATTAATGGTACCCATACCACGGTAGCAAGTTTGACATCCTGCTCAAAGGGGTATGTATCTTTGATCCTGATCTTACAGAAATCTGATAGGATTCTGTGTGCACACTGTGTTCATCCTGTTAGAGCCACTGAGGTATCTATGGATCTGTGCTGATAGAGCCTTTAAGTGAAAGTTCCTGGTTGCTTGGACAAGCTGATTGCATTAGTTAAGAGAAATACGAAAGTTTCGTTTTGTTCAGTATGTCAGACCAGATCAAGAAGTTATTATAAGTCAGCTGTTTAGGGTTGAGAACTTTTTCCCTGTGTTTTCGGGTGATGAATGACTCCGCTAGCCATGGCAAGATGTCATTACTGCTAGAGCTTTTGTGCCTTTTAACAGACTAATACAATTGTATGTTTAATTTTAACTGAATTGTAATCTAATTTCTTTTGAATTCAAAATGTCAAGCATGCAATTTATCTGGAATTTCAAAGCACTGTTGCTGCCTTTCTATCAGTTTAAAATATGACATTATAAATAAATTAAGAACAATAAAAGGGTCCAGACATCTCAGAACAAGCTTCAAACCAGCCAGTCAAGGCAGGGGAATCAACAAACAAATCATTCAGCTTCTTTCTTGCTCTTTCCTTTCATTCAGTATTTTAGGAGATGATAAGGCTGTGTATATCTGTCGGGTTAGAAAAGCCTAGGTGGCTTCAGATTGACTTGCAAACATTCTGTAGCAGAAATTCTCATGCAGAAAACTTCCACATGGTCCCTGTAGCTCATGCTAAAGGAACTGTAAAGTGCTTTTAACTGAAAGAGGGCTGGGGAAAAGGTGGGGTTTGGGTGTACTTTAAACCATTTGAGCTCTACACGACAAAAGCATTACCTCTGAACCTAAAAAGTGTGGGCTAGCATGCATGCACATAACTGATGTTAAAACTTAATATATTTCAGCAGGTTTAGGTATTTTTACATGTTGTTTTCTTGTTCATGTTAGGTTTTTGTTCCTTTCCTTTCTTGCTGGTACTTTTATGTGTAATGATGTATGGATTACAGAGACAAATTCATAGTATGGAGTATGTAGTGAAAGATGTCTTGTGAAATGCACCTTATTCTACTCAGATTTTACAGCTTCCTTATTGTAACTGCAACTGCTCAAAGTCAAAAGCCCTACAAGAATTATTACTCCTGTTAGCATCTTTTAATATTTTAATACTTGGAAACTACTTTTTACCTTTTTTTTTTAAATCAACATCAGCAAGAGTTCCATGAGCATCTGTTTTAGAATAAAATAGGTTGTAGTGCTTCTTCCCTTCTTATTTTCATCCTTCTATCCTCTTTTTCATGTATCATGCACCCTCTCTTTTCTTGGTGTTCTTACTCTTCTCTCCCTTTCATCCATCTCTATGCCCTTCCTTTCTTCCCCTACTCAGTACCCTGCCCTACCCTTCTCTCCTAACCATTTACCCATCTGTCTTCAAACAAAGGGCTTTGAACTTTTACCAGGCTGCTGATAATTCCCCAATGACTAAAGCCGTTAATCAAAAATGAATACAAAAGATTTGAGTGGGGCATTTCCCACAATAGAAGTCAGTCCTCCTATTAACCTCACTCAAGCAGCTGAAAAAGACAATGCTGGATTTTTTCCAGGATGCTGTGCTTGTACCCTGTTTGGGACTCCATCTTTCAATTCATCAGTTTTGTATTGGGTCCCTAGAAAATATATTTTAAGCTTAGGAGAAGGAGAGTTATTTTTCTGTTCTCTTTATCCTTCTGTCTTTCAGCAGTAAAGGTTGTCAGTTGTCCAGTTCAGCCTGACTTGTAATATAGCTTGAGTGGGAGCACTGGCAATAACTGTACTGTTCCTTTCTTCTCCCAACTTCTTTAAATAATGTTCTAAAGAGAATTGCTTCAGTTTGTGAGTAGGGCTTAGCCTATAATTTGACCAAACAGATGTGATAAAATGATTCAGATTTTTGTCAGCTACCTGACCTTGAGATTCCTGCAGGCAGCTTCCAGAAATAGAAGATGCTCTGCCTGGTTCCACCTAACTGTATTCTGGTTGCACAGTCAGCATCAACAAGCCCGCTGGACTGTTCTGCCTCCTGCTTTTGGACCATAGCGTAGTATGAGACCACACTTGGTTCTGGTTTAGAAGAGTCATTTTCTGTCAGTAGTGGCTGCTTCTCTGGCAACCCTTCCCACTTTCTGCAAGAATATTCATGGGTGGCAAGAAGGCCGACTTCATAATTCTCCTTTCTTTGTGCTGTCCCTCTGCTTGTGTCCCCTCTAGTGGCTGAAATGCAAATGATTGAGTAGATCTGGTTCACGTAGTCACAAGTACCTGTGCGTATACAGATTAAACTAATCGTTCCATTAACTATATAGAGGTTATCTTATGATTTTGTAGGCAAGCTGAGCATTCAGGATTTCTCTCTGTGCAAAGCTGAGAATCTCTGCTCTGGAGTTTTCTTGCCAACAGTTCACTGGAAAGTGTTTTTTCTCCGTGTGGCAACTGAGTTTTCTGAGCAGTTGTCAATGCACAGAAGGTAATAGATGCTATGGTGAGAAAAGGAATTTGGACTTCTTCTTGTCCCATATAACTGACATGACTTTTCTGATGAAATTGGGACTGTATGTGTTTGTAGCATCTGTGTAAGTATTTAATATCACTGAAGTTATGGGTTGGTACATGTAGGTGTTGCAAACATAACAATTTGTCAGGCTGTTACCATTTTCTGGGAGGTTTGGTTTCCACTGTGTGTGGTAGGATCTGACGTCTCCTTTCTTTCAGCCATTTACCAGGGTTTAAATGAACACCAAGAATGTGTTCAGTGCAACGTCTACTTCTGTTCTCTTCCAGATTGTCATGATGGTTATTGAATTATTTGTCCTAGTTATTTAGTGGCTGTCTCTTTTTAAGCCTGTTGTTGAATGGCAGAAATAAATAGAGCATATTTGATCCTCTGTGATAGAGGTTGCAGTCAGTGCAAACCATTCTTCCGCCATTGCCCTTCTCACACAAAATGCATCGAAACAATCATACTCCTTATGACAGTACTTTGGCATGTTTTAATTTCAGCGTTATTAGTCACTGCCCGTATGAGTGTTGGTGGATTAAGTGGGAGGAAGGAGAAAGATACTTAAAACAGATAAAGTCTTCCTCCCCTGTTGCCTGTTACTTTTTCTGACCAAGAAGTCTGTGTCTTAACTATCCTACTGCATTTTAGCATTTCATTTGCCTTAAGGCACAGTAATTCAGTTTGAATTTCTAATAATATTTTTAAAATATTGGAAATGCAAAAGGGATTGTGGGCTTTTAGCAGTGTTAATGGTGAAATACAGAGGCAAGAGACACCGGTGCAATTATCAGTTCAGTTTATTCATTAGCTCACAGACTGTTAAATAATAATCTGATGCTGTTTTCCATAACTGGGGGAAGAAAATGAGATCATCATTAAAATGTTTTTGCAAGTAATTATTTTTACTTTCTTAGTGTGATTAACGGGTAGGTTAAAAATGGGGATGGAACACACACGACATGACTGCATGGTAGGAGGGGCAGAAATAAACATCTTTACTAAGGTTCTCTGTTAAATTAATCTTTTTTCTGATAAGGAAAACTTAATCAGGTACACAAAACCAAGATTTGCAACTTAAGCGGTGTTTGAATTGAAAAAATAATGATTTTCAGTTAGGGTATGAATAGCTCTTTAAATGACAGCCTTTAGAGGGTTGGATGAACAGACTTAAATTCATGGGGTATATGAACTGCAGCCCACGCTACATGTCTGGCATAAAACAAGTCCATACAATGGGCAATTGTTTGCTTCAGCATTTTCAGCCTGTCTAACATACTGTGCATTTCAGTTTGTCATATCCTAACTGTGTTCACTTTATACTGTGGTATTTGAAATCTGCCTTGTGGGTTTGACTAAACTTTCATAGTGGTGTTGTACATCCTGCTTGTTGGTTCCATTGTTGTTTGGTGAAGATGATCCTCTGCATCCGCATGTCTGGCCATTGCTTCCACAACCAGTTCAGTGCAGCTTCCACAGCACAAACTGCTTTCCCGTCTCCATTGTCCAGAGCAGGGTGACTTCTGATGCTTGTATAGCTTTATTGTTTCCTTCCCATTATTGTCAAACTCCCGTGGTAATACCTGGCACTTTTACTGACTTTATAGAGTAGGATGTGATGTCATAGAGAAGGGGACAGGGCTACCCAAATTTTCTCAATTGCAGGGAGGAGCTGCCCAGGTGTGCTGAGGGGCCTGTACTCAGGAAGAGAAACAGGGAATCCTCCACAGTGAGTAACCCCACTTTCAAGCGCACAGTTTCCTTCATAGCCGTGTCCAGTACAGTGTAGTTTCCTCTTCTGTCTCCTTTCCAGTTTGCCCTCTGGAATGTTCCCAGTTCAGTTCTCTTCTTTTGCCTTTATTTTGGTGTATTCTTATTTTACCTTGTCCTTTGTCTTCTTTCTGAAGGTTAAAGTTTCCATTTTTGTCTCTTCACATCATTAATCCTTCCTCATCCTAGTCTTAATCTTTATACACATTGTCATTTTTCCAATGTGTCATTGTGGTTCTGTCACTAACACATCTTACCATTTCTCTTCCCTTGCCGTGCAATGGCCCTTTTCCCAACCCTGTGCAATTCCTTCCATCTGTACTCATTGCCATACTCTTTCCTACCCACTCTTCTTTCTCCTTTCAAATCACCTTTCGGTTTTCCTTTCCTGGTGGGTCCTTTTTGAGGGGCTTGGAACTAGATGATCTTAAGGTCCTTTCCAACCCTAACTATTCTATGATTCTATGTACATGAGATAAGCTCAGTTCAGCTCCCAGACCTTTCTAGTGCAGCCCTCACTTCTGCATTTTCCTTTGTGTAACTGAAAGGTAAAGGTGACAAAGCTCATCTGTAACAAAACCCGAAGGATCTGATAAACTGTGCTTTGGCTGCAAAAGGGGAGAACAGGCAGTAAATCAGAACTGTAAAATGGCAGGAGAGGGCTGAGCTGGTCAAGTTGCAGTGAGTAGAGAGGCTTTAGATTTAGGTGAGCTGCTTGAATTACAGCCCTGCTTAGCACCCTTCACAGTTTGATGACTTGCTTGATATGATGTGATGGTGTCTCTAGTTTCTAGTTGGCAGGTATCTACACAGTAGTAGCTACCTTCACAATTGTCATCATTTGGTAGCTACTACAGAGAAGCTCAGGATCGGATGAATTTGGAGACCAAACTGATTTCTTTCTTACCCAGGGTAGACATGCAAGTTCTGGCTGAGATATGTTGGCAAAATTCTCTAGGAAGCTTGATTGCTGTGGCCTTTGCTGCACCCTTTACTGCTGATTGAAAGCTTTCATTTTCCAGGGCTGTCAGTCTGGCACTTTACATGAGCGAAAGAGTGGCTGTTTGTTTAACAGCTTAGAACTGATGGGGACAAAAAGGAAGTGGAAAACCAGAAAAATATGTACAAGATGGTTGTATCTGGAGAGCGGAGTGGGTTACTCTTGGCTCAATTGAAAAAGGCAAAGGAGTGGAAAACTGAGCTGAACTGGAAAAATATACTGCACTCTGTCATGTAGCATCTTGTGTGCTGTGACTGTTCTGGCTACTTAATTTTTTGGGTTTTTTTTAGAAACAAAAAGTATTTTAAAATTGAAACCTATCTGTGCCAATTCTCACAGTAGCTCCTGCTTTACAAATGGAAGGTTTTAGCCAGTTTTGTTCCAGAGGTCATGACAAAACCTAAGTATAGAATATTCAAATGACCTCAACTGCTTCTAAAAACAAAACAAAAAGACTAGATGCCTCTTCCTTATTTTTATTTCCTTTTCTTTTTTTTAACCTCCTGCCTGAAAGGAACTCTGTTGCTGTATCATAAAATTAGTTGCATATTTCAACTCTTTTATTTGGAACCTGGTGAGATTTTTTCCCAGGCAGATGTAGCAGACGATGCACAAAAGCAGCAAGTAAATCTTATCCTTGCTGCAGTTTCCTGGATTGTATCTGGCCTTCCAACAGACAGAGGACTTGTCTCAACACTGCTGTTCCCTGCCTTTCACAAATAGCTACATAAAAATTGCCTGATCACATAACCTTTCAGATTCTCAGGACAGCTGTGTCTTGTCACTTACACATGTATTATTTCTTTTCAGGCATTGGAAAAGTATCCCAACTCACCAATGACTGCAAAACAAATACTGGAAGTCATTCAGAAAGAAGGGTTAAAAGAAACAAGGTCAGTGTTTATATGCTCTGTATTTTTGCTATCTCTTTGAAAACCATCTAGGAATGGTACATTATCTTTACAAAACAGAAAGCGCTGGCTAATGGCTTAATTGATTTTCACTACCAAAGTGGGAAATATAGCTGATGGGTTTTGTTTGTTAGTTCACAGCTTTTAAAATGGTTAGTGCTGGCTTAACTTTTTACCTTTTAAAAGGAGTTTGTGGGCCAGCTCCAGTTTAATGGCCTTTCTTTAGAAAGACAATGTATCTGCTTAGGCAGTCCAATGCTACATCTCATTTTTGCTTAAGGACCAAAGCTTGACAGCTGGGTTGCTTCTGTGCATGAACCAGGTTGGTTCATGTGCATGAACCAGACATGAGATGGAGCTAGACTCCTTTTCTCACTTGGGTTTGTGGTGTGGCACTTAAATCACTGTTAAGATATGCCGGTGACAGGGGTTGTGCTGATAAAGAATTGGGATTTGAGGGAGAGAGGTCTTTGAACGCTGGGAGCTAGTCTGTGTGGCTGCAGAGGCTGGATACAACTTGGCATACCTTGGATGTAGATTTCAACTGTAATCATTAAGCTGTTAGAGGGTAGGTGGGTTATCCAGAGCCTGTGGAAATAAACAGTTGTCTTCCATTGATGCCTGACTGATATTGGCGTGCAGCTCAAGTTGCCTGACTGCTTAGTTGATTGACCTGCAGATGGAAACTTGACAGGAAGTAAAATAAGTTAAGGAAAAGCTGTTTGATTGGTGGGGGCCTCCTACAAAACACAGTTTCCTTTTCTCCAAATGTTATAGTACAAATTCTTTAATAAGTTGTTTTAATACTTATTGCTGTCTCAAAGCAAAGGGAGACATTCACTTTTATTTTAATTGCTTTCTTTTAGTGTGGAACCTAAAAATTTAGGGCAAGATAACTTCAAAGCCTGTGTTGAGTAGTAGTAACACATTATGTCTGTTACATCTGACTTTAGTCTGGTGAACGGAAGTAACCATGGGACATATTTTTACTGAATTCACTGTTCTTAAAAACCAGAATGCTCTGCATGATCACTTGCACTCCATAATCATGCACTGCTTTGTTGGTAGCCTCATAAAATGCTTATAACAGCTTTATTTTGGTAAAATTGCACCTTTTGCAGATATAAAATGCTTTAGTGCCAGTCAAGAAATAGTACTTTGAGTATATTTAGTAATGATACCATGGAAACAAGGGCATTAAAACTTTTGAAAACGAATATCCAAATGTGTGTTATACTGCAACGATTTGCAACAACAAAAATCAAGAAAACCCAACTTTGAAAATCCATTTTTATTAAAATACTTCTCACAGCACTGAATGGGTTGTTTTCTTCTTATGTCTTACGATACGAGAACTGCATGTGAGAGGCTCACAAGCCTGACAATAGCATTTCTTTGTAATCTTAAAAATTCTGCTTCTGTGAACAGTACATTACCAAATTTTTTTGTGTGGAAAATCTATGGGAGGGAATGAAGGCAGTGTTTTTCTGATTTAAATACATAAAATGTGAAAGTCCTTTTCAGTTGCTACAGATTGAATGAGTATTCATTTAAAGAGGTTCAAAGCTAGATATTCTTTAATTCCTTTAGTTACTAAGAACCTGAGAGTTGCAGTGAAAGGAGATTCAGATTCATTCTGGTTTTTATTCATGGTATTGTGGTGGGGAACTGGAACAGATTGCCCAGAGAAATGATAAATGCTCCATCCCTGGCAGTGTTCAAGGCCAGGTTGGACAGAGCCTAGGGCGACATCGTCTAGTATGAGGCATTCTCTGCCCATCGCCTGGGGTTTGGAACTAGATGATCTTAAGGTCCTTTCCAACCCTAACCACTCTATGATTCTGTGTATGTGCAGGTGTGTGTGAATGTACAGTAGCTTGCAGGCTGCCATATGTGTTCATGATTATCTATGTAACTGGTAAGGTTAAAATTCAATATTCTTTACTCCTTATGTCAAACATTGTACCTACATTATAGGCTAAGTCATCATAAACTGATTGGCCTAAATTTTCTAACTTCTGCAATTGCAGAACCAAAACCTGTTGATTCTGTATTGATTTTTCTAAAGTATTTGGATTCCCATTTAACTTCTGATTGTGCATGTTTGTTGATTGGGCCTCAGTTGCATAAGTAACATTCTGTTTGCAGTGTCCTTGAATTTAGTCTTCCATTTACATCATCCAGCTCTGCAGTTACTTTCAGTACCTTTCTGCCAGTATGGTATCTTTGTCATTACTAAAGATGATTTTTCCTGGTCTCTATGCTTTAGACAGCTAAGATGAGCAAGAGATGTAAATTTATGATGTGCAGTCATCTGGTCATAAGCAGTAGAATGGCACTAGCATATTTTATTCTTTATTGATTTGTGTGTTCTGTATTGATTTGTGTACAAGTATGAACTTGTACCAGCAATATGTTACTACTTTAATATACTTTAGTTATTACTTTATACTGATTATCATTGTTGGTAGAGCCTTGGCAATCCTAAATGAAGGTCTTAAAAAAATTCTCTTTTCTACTGTTCCATTTAGAGATGAATGAGATTAATTGGCTTAGTCATTTTTCAAATATATTGCAGCATTAATTAATCTAAAGCTTTTTGCTGTGGTAGTAAATCTGAATGAATAACATATGATTTTTCAGCAATCTCATTGTCACTATGTGTAATCTTTAAAAAGAGACTGTCAGACTATTCAGCTTCTTTGCTTTGTTTTCAATAAAGACATCAAGTTGCACGTTTAGGTTTTTTTTTTATTACTCAAACAGTCAAGTACAACAGAAAGAAAATTCCAAATTTGCAAAGCAGACATATGTTAGAAATGAAAATTCAAACTTACTGACATGTCCTGTGAGAAGTTATACATCAGGTTCTTGTATCTTAATTCTGCTTTTTAAGTATCTTTCTTGTTTTGATGATTGATTGTAAAATGGTCAGCAGGCAGACAGTTCACCTGCTAACTAGAAAGAGTAAAAACTTTTACTCCCAAACCTGTTTGGGATGTAGAAAATATATAGTTTTCTTCTGAGGGTATGAGGGAAGGTGTTAGAAGTGTTTGTTTTACATTCATGCCTGTGCTTTTAGTGAAGAGTGCAAGGCCAACACACCTGAATGCTGAAATCTCTTTACAAAGAAGATAGGCAGCAACTCACTCCTGGGCGCAGTGCCTTGGATTTTCCTTCCTAGCATCCACTGACCTAGTCTTTTGAAAACAATTCCCTGTCCCACTGTAAATTTCTAGACTTGGAACCTGCTGAACTCTCCTAGCACATGATTTTGCTAGTGTGACAGAGACTACTAGTCAGAGTATGATCTGCTTTAGCCTTAGTGCTCCTTTTCCACTGTGCTGCTGACTCGCTAGTTGTTCTCCATCTTATGTTTCTTCTGTTATTTATTCATGTTAAGGTCTAATATTCACCTTATGAATTGTACTCAGGTCTTCTGCAGACCATTTCTCAAATTTAAGATTGCTGTAACATGTTGTCTTGTCTTCTAGGAAGCATGCAACCCTTCTAAGTTTAGTGTCATCTGCTTATCAGAGCTTGCTTACTTTTGCAGCATTGTATTGCTCTGCGTATGAAAATTGCATGAGAAACTATGTCCAAAGACTCATTCAGTCAGGCTATGCGATACCTATTGCTGCTTCTTGAACTACAGGGTCTGCTACTGTGTGATAAAGAAAATTTTGATAGATCTGAAGTAACTTGACAGGTCTATATATCACTCAACTTCTTATCTGGTAAATTCTTCTAAATATTTTTTATTCTGTAATTTGGAGGAACTGAAATTCAGTTGCTGCATATCCACTTTCTTGGTCCTGCCTTTTTTCATTATTTTTTTTTTTTTAAGCTAGTCATTAGATGTTTCCCAGTCTTTAAGAATCACTGCTATCCTCTACAAGTTGTCAAAAATGACAATTGATAATTTGGAGACTGGTTGAGTCAGCTCTAAGTACCTTATGGTGAATTTCAACAGATTTAACTTATTTGAGAACATCTAATTTAACTGTCTTGTAATAATTTTTTTGTGTGTTTGTGTCTTGTGTTGGTTTTAGTAGCCGTTTAATTACGGACACCTTTCTAATTAGGTGTCAACAATGAAAAAGCACTGCCACTCCTGTGCTTTTGGTGTAAAAGCTCAATGCCACCCCTTCTCAGAAAAGCAGGCCAGTTTCCTGTTTGTGTGCTTACAGAAATGTCTTTGTGCATAGTGGGTGGGTGGGTAGGTAAGACTGCCAAAATTTAGTTTCCTCAAACCTTTTTTCTTATTTTCGTTTCTCCTTTATTTTCCTAAAAATTGAAATTCATCCCTTCCTGAACACTCAATGTTTTCAGCTGCTTCTTCCCAACTAGGTCACATCAAACCTAAGTAATGCTTTCCATCCTAACTGCATTTTATGTCTTCTGTTCAAGGATTTTTGTTCCTAACACAGTTCCAGGAACTTTCCAGATTCTTCTTTGTCCCTGTGTCTTTCTCCAAGAGGTGCCTGCATGGTCATAGTGAGGATATTTAAGTAGATTACATGCGTTAAAATTTTTGCTGATGCTTACAGAAAAAAAATCTCTAATTTTCCTGGTTTCTTGCTGTATTTAATCTGACCATAGTACCACATTCGTGGTTTTGTCTTCTTTTGCGATTAACAGGAAATTGCCTGCAGGGCTACCAAGAATAACCTGTTTATTCCCTTCTGTTTGGGGCACTGCATCTTCATGAGGCATAGGACCATTTGAAGGCTGTTTAAGATTATTGGGGAGATAGAAATAAGTTAGTATGATTTAGGTGTTTGGATTTAAGGAAGAAAAGCTTTAGTTTAGAGAAGTCTTCCAATATGTAAAACATAGGAAAAAAAGTAAGGGAAAAAATTACCCTGCATGTCTGATATGGATAGGATAAGAAATAAGGCCTTTAAATTTTAGCAAGAAAAGATTCCAGTTAGGTAATATGAAGATCCTTTTTTTTTCTTCTAACAGGTATAATTGATTTCTGTCATGGACTGTGGGGGAGATATGAAAGATCTCTAAGTCTCTCTAGTAACAATTTAGGTATGTGTCAGGAGTTATGTAGATATGGTTGATCCTATCTTAAACTAGGACAATGAACTAGCATATCCCTTGTTCCATATTTTCCTATGGATTTTTTTAGGTCAGCTTGCAGTACTTAGGCTATACATGTTGCTTGAGTCCTAGGGGAGAATATCCAGCCAAATTCTGGTAAATGTTTGATGCTAATAACTCTAGATTATGTCTTGGCTTTCAGTAGTTCCCTTTTTCCTTTGCTTGGTGAGGCTGGGAAATTGACTTGTGTAGGTAAGAATAAAGCCACGGATTCTCAGTACAAGTTAAAAGCCAACAAATTTTCAAAATGGGAGAAGAAATGTTTAATTTTTTGGAGTGCCTGCAGCTGTTAGCTATGTACTTTTCTCCTCCATTACACTCAGGATTGTGAATTCTGGCTTGGGATAATTTCATAGTATTTTTGCTGTTCAGCTAGAGTCACCGACCTCTGTATTGTCAAGTGACTGACTATTCTGTTCAGGCAATTCAGACAAGGTTGAAAAAAATCCTTTCATCTCATTCCGTTTTTAATTTTTTGTCGGGATTCTTATTTTTTTTTTGTCTTGATGTTTCTTTGTTGATATTAATTTCAACTATGAAAATCGTGGCAGTCTGAAGTCCTCCTCTTTCTCCTTTTTCTCTCTGCATATTTTGTCTTTTGCTGCACTAGATTAAGCTACCTATTGATATTGTTGTGACAGTAGTCTTTCAGAAGACTGAGATGCTTGCCACTGGCTCTGGCAATAGCACTGTTTTTCTGCACTCTACTGTGTTGGTAGTATCTATCATGAATGGTATCATAACATATTATGTCTTTTGAGTCTAAGAAAGCAGCAAAGTATGACCCTAATAAATTTCAAGATACTCCTACTAGATTTTACACTGTTTGTGCAGAAATACTGAACTATTGAGTTAGCTAGAATTAAACCCACTTTGAACTTCTGAGTAGAGTCATCAATGGAATACAACACATGATCTGTGCAGGGTATGTCTTAAGCTTTGAAGTAAGATGGTACTCCTGCAAATATTACCTTCACTTCTGAATCTTTTGATCTTTTTGACACTGTCTGTTTAAGCTTTTGCAGACTTCATCCTTATAGCTATTGACTTAAAAATAAAACCCCTTCTGAATGCTGCTGTTTCTGTAAATAGGCTAAATGAGCTGGCAAGTGTCTCCTGTTGTTTGTCATTTTCAAGTGTATGCATGTAGACAGAGAAATTTTTGCTTCCTTTCATGTAAAGTAATTCCAAGATACCATTGTGATTCATAATTATTAACAAATTTTAGTTTTTATCTTTCACTTACATGCACAAAAAAAAAAAAAAAAAAAAAAAAGGAGGGGGAGGGGAAAGAAAAAAAAAAGGAAAAAAGCAACCAAAAGGCTCTAAAAAATTTCCCTGG